>CM068375.1:63145912-63175107 GCA_034769895.1 Magicicada septendecula
ATAGTCAATTGTTAACATTACCTCAACTTGAAGTATCTATATGGACATATGTTCCGGAACGCGTAAATCTAAATATAACACAAAGTCACACGACGGATCTAGGGTAATTTATTAATCTATAAATAGAGCTCAGAACAGGACACCAAACATATCAAGCTAGTAGAATAAACGCAGGCATACGGCAGGACCTGAGCGTTATAAGTGTATTCGATAGGATTGCCCAGTAACGGCTGAAATGTTTGGAACATCCTCATCCTCAGACGACTTCCGTGTCGCCAAAGATCCATTGAATTACAAGCCGAAGGAACGGATAGGAGAGGGACGTCTGAAGAATCGTTGTAGTGACCACCTCTATTCCATCTGCTTGGCACCGGAACACTACTAATTCACTAATCCACTAATTTTTTCAACTTAAACGTATAGTAGGCCTACTAAGTTTGTATAATTTGGCTACAGGTTTAGCTACAAATATAATTTTAGTAATGCTACGAAATTAAATCAGAATCTTATATGTTCACTTTAGCTATTTTATTACACAGTGCTTATAAACACTATTATAATGACAATAAATGAAAAATCATTGTTGCACTTTTATTATACTTATTATGTATTCTATTTTTAAAAATGTTAATTACTTTGGGTACAGAAATGACATTTGGAATCTCTTAGAAACACCATTTAATTATAATAGTTGTGTCTCATAAATATTCATTACTGTCAACAAAACCAAAAGTCTAAAATTTTGTAAGAATAAAATATATACCTTACACATAAATTCATAAAATCTTCGGATTTGTAATTACTTTTACAACCAGGAACACAACACTTATCACTGACAAACCTACACTAAATGAATTTATTATTTCCGTCGACTAACGTTTTGTTACAAATTAATTTTGGAAGGTTACTGTAAGTTGAAAATTCTAACCACTTATCCTAGTTAAGCTTTATAAACACGAGAAAATTTTAGTTTAGGTTATGTTTCAATAAGTACGTGGGTTGACCAACACGTGTCTGAAATCAACTTAAAAAACACACACACAACAAACATTAATAACCCTGTGGTATTATAAACTATAACATTCAACAGCACTACTGCACTACAATAAATTTATCACTAACAACAAACTGTAACAATAGCTTTGTAAATTTTACTACAAAGTTAACCGCTCACACGACACAGATCACATTCCACTCAACTGCCGCTTCGGCCTCAGACGCAACGTTGCCACGTTTAATACTCCGGCCCTTCTACTAGAGCTGGCCATGATAGAGTACGAAGAGAAGTTTGTTTGAGCGACATAAATGTTATTCCTTGACAACTGAAGTAGCTACGGAGACAGAAACGCCTACACAGGCTTGGCAAAATGGTGAAAAGTTCCTTTCGGGTAAACACACATATGCAGCCGACTAGTCCATTGTTTACGTTTAGATAGTGTTGGCAAAACACTCGAGAATATAGAATTACCTTACTTTACATCTCATAGTATTTATTGCTCTCTCTCTCTCTCTCTCTCTCTCTCTCTCTCTCTCTCTCTCTCTCTCTCTCTCTCTCTCTCTCTCTCTCTCTCTCTCTCTCTCTCTCTCTCTCTCTCACTAGACGTCGCTAGTATAAATTTATTTTACGTCTTGACGGCAAAAATTTTTTTGTTACCAAACTTTTACCCGGCTAGTTTGATGTATGTGCTGCTACGATGAACAACTTCTAAGCGTAATGCTTCTGAGACCCGTCTCGCAGATATTATAAATACGTACGTACAATGGATATTTATTACACGCGCTGTTTAGTTTACTTTTTCTGTTTACAAAGATCTAAACTGATGCAGAATCCGATAATACCTTACACAAGAGAGAAGTATTAATTAATATGCTAAAATCTGTTGTGTATTAAATGCTATACTTTCAACTCTTGCTTTTGTAGCGACTCTTAGGAATTACCTCAGGGCATGAAATAACTTATTAACAGAATTTTAAATAGCATAAATTATAAATTTAATAATTTATTTGCATTTGCTTATTACAAGTACACAAGATTTTTATATGGTTACAATATTGAAAATTCATCTTTCTTAGCAATTGTCTCCTTGATAGTGGATTCTTTTAGACGGATTGAATTGCCAATATGAATATGATAGATTTGACATAAAATATAATATAAATTTGAATGTTCAATTATGGGTTACTTGATTGTCGAATTCCAGTCTGCGCTGAAGGTTATCCGCTCGAAGTGTGCTGTCCTGGAGTTCTGATGTCCTCTGTTGCGACAGTAGATCCTTGCTGGTGGCACTCGTCGATTATAACACTTCAGATATACATAGGCATCACTTTCACCATACATAATTCACAGCTAATACATTATTTAAAGCAAGAATATGTTGTATTAGGCACTATATTTAACACCTTTGCATGTATATTAAATTAAGCTAAGTGCTAGCAACACGGATCGTTCAGGCCGATACCGTCAGACGATTTACTAATTCTCCGATTCACGTTTACTTCCGACATGAACTTTGATACTGTCTCAGCCGAATTACAGTAGCTTCTACAAAGACTAATCACTTTGGATTGAATATTAACTGTTCCCGTTGATTAAATTATCGATTGCACTTACGCTTATAACTTCTCCAACAATTTCTTCCAAACTTACGATTATTTAGTTTTATTAAAATAATGAATACTGGTATAACTGTTACAATATCTTCACTGAATTAACAATTATTACACGCCGATTACGAGTATTATAGTTACAATATTTCCGATTACCTAAATTCCGGTTACGATTTTACTAATAAGCAAATTACGAGTCTTTTACTTGTAATACCTTCGTTGACTGACTACAAATTTCCAAACTACGTTTTTTTATACCCTAACTAATTCTACCCTCACTTAATATTTACAAAACACATTCCCATTGGTTAGAGTACCGCGGTGTTTGATTTTATCCAACCCAACTATAGAATTTACCCGCTAAAAAAATGACGCTTTCTCTTATTCGTTAACTAACAGCGCGTGCAAATCTTTCGAGCTATGGTGGGAAGTGACGCTATCCTTACGCTTCTCTGTCTAACGCTCTCTGTTTAAAATAACGGTATCTATTGTTGTAAGCATTCAGCTTTCACCTATTTTTTGCTGTTTTTTTAAATATAATACAATTTTATGGCTCTCTGTCCCGTACGTGACTTTTTCGTACATTTAGCCGTCTAGCCGTCGCCAAGACAAGGGTGCGTTCTTTTTGAAAAAACACCGCTCTGATATCTTCTAACGGTATTCTCTACAGTTATTCTTTACATATTTGTGTTGATATCTGTTTAATAATAATAATTTCTTGCAAAAATTTAGTCTCATTCAATTTTGACGTTATACCGAACTCTAATTTTCAAAATGGTAATTGGGTTAAAGTCCCTTGTCGGTTAAGCAGAAAACGGAGAGACGTTTTTTTAATTTTATTAAGTTATTGAACTGGGTAATAAACCGAACTGTGTAAAATTCTTGTCTTGAACAATCACAAGATAATGTCGGAAGTGGCTGGGTGGGATGGCGTGGAGATATTTTGCCACACCGTTTTAGTGTCTAGAAAAACATCGGAATTGCCACACCGAAAGAAAAATTACTGTATATTTTATTTATCGAGTACACATCATACAAGGAAGACCAGTTATTCTTTTTACTTTATATAATATTTTAGTAGTTGCCACAGCTATAAGGGAAGGTTAATATTCAAGACGGAACAACGGCCTAAATCTAGTAAGGGTAGCAGGAGGGCCCGGAAAGGATTCCGCTGGACGGTCCAGAAAAAGAGTTACGCCTCTCCAATGCGAAGTTCCAGCTTTCAATTTATTAAAGATAAATGTAGGTGATTTATAAAAAAATACCAACAGCAGAGAGCCTGTAACTCTTAACGGCTGGTGATTTTTACCATGTAGATTAACGCTTTCAATTGTAACTTCTAGGTGAATTAACTCACCTTCTCTGAATGTGTCAAAATCAACGACAACCTTTTTAATAGAATTTTTTATTTTAAACCAATAATCCTCAATTTCATTCAAATCAGGAGAATAAGTCGGTAGATAGAAATACTTGATCATACACTTCTTTAATTTGAAGAGTTGCCAAAATGATTAGAGACCATAGTTTGAAAGTTGTCACTTACTAGAGAAGAAATTTTGTTTTTATATATTTGGGATTTATCCACGCTAAAGCAAATAGTTAATGATCAAGATATGGCCTAAAGAAGACCCCGTCCAATTGATAATTTATCAGTGGTATATTAGGGTAGTCTACAGTTTTTCTAATAAAAAGATTCTTCTTCTTCTTCTTCAGCGGCGCAACAAACCATTATTGAGTCAAGACCTTCTTTAACAGCCTCCGCCAGTTATCCCGGTCAAGTGCAGCAGCTCTCCAATTCCGGGTTCCAAGGATATGTGGCGCATCATAGTTCACACCGTCTTTCCAACGTAGTTTGGGTCTACCAACTCTCCTGGTGCCATAGATCTGTTCTGTCAGTGTCATTCTGGGTATTTAATTCTCCCCCATTCTGATCACATGTCCAGCCCACCTGAGTCTACCGAGTTTTATAACTTTCGCAATACCTGGTTCGTTCAGAAGAGTGTTCAGTTTTTGGTTGGTCCTTTTCCTCCATTCACCTCTCACACATATTGTACCAAAAATACTGTGGAGGATTTTGCATTCATAAACCAGCAGTCATGACTTAAAGTTTCTAGAAATGGCCCAGGTCTCAGAACCATAGATGAGACCTGGACAGATCTGTGTTTTATACAGAAGCAGCTTGATGCTCCTGGCAATTGTTCTGCTCTGGAAGAGGGGTCTGAGACCAAAGAAGCACCTATTAGCTGAGGTGATTCTTCGCTTTATTTCTTCTGTTGTTTCCCCATCAAAGTTAACTTGGCATCCTAAATAAACAAGTTGTTGACTTGTTCAAAGGAATAGATGCCAATTTGGATGCGCTCTCCTTCTCTAGCTTCCTGTCCTGTGACCATGTATTTTGTCCAATTTTCGTTTGTTTGAGACCCAGCCTCCTTGCGGACCTTCAAGAGCAAGAAAGGCTTCAGTAACTGCTCGAAGAGACCTCCCGATTATATGTAGTTCATCGGCGTACAGTAGGACCTTCACCAACCTGTTGAATACAGTCTCGGAAGAATCTATTCCAGCATCTCTCATAACTTTCTCTAAGGCAAGAAATAAAAATATTACGCTAATGAATATAGATTATTTTGTTTTCCCATGATTTTTGTAAAGCGTTTGAGCACTAAACCCGTTGTAACAAACGTCTCACATGCAACACGCTCGTTCGAGTCTTGCATTAAAATTTCATCAAGAACGGAATCTGAAATTTGATCATCAATTTCATCCGGATTCCCATCAGAAACTGATTCAAAAGTAAATATTAAATTTTCCATAATGTATTCCTCCTCTGGTTTAATGTTACTGCTAGATTTTGAAACCCATTAGATGTCATTCCCGCGTTAGTAGTTGCCACAGCTATAAGGGAGGGTATTTTCTACACAACTCAGATGAGCGATATTTAAAAGAGAGATATATCAACGACCCTGACAGCATGAAAATAACCAACACAAGAACACATCTTGCGGAACTCGCGCATTTCATTTAAAACTTTCGTTCGTTTAAACCTTTTGCTACTTTTTTTTTTTGGAACAATCGTGTCGCTTTATCTTCTTGTTGTTCTTCTTCACTTCATGTTTTAGGCATTCTGCCTGTTACGGTTCCCACTTTTCCTTGGTCTACCTAAATTTCTTCATCCTCTGGCTTTGTATTTTCTAGCTTTTACTGGAATCCTGTATTGTTACATTCTTTCCAAATGTTCTTGCCACTTGTTTCTATTTTATCTTTTCATTTAAGTTGAATACCTGAAATTCTTGTCTAATCGTTTCATTTCTTATTCTGTCTATTCGACTACAGCCCTTAACTCGTCTTAAGAATCTCATTTCCTGTGCCTGAATTCGATTTTCTTGTGCCTTTGTCGTTACCCATGTTTCGTTGCCATATATAAGTGCGGGGACAACCATTGTTGTATAAAATTTCAACATTGTCTCTTTCCTGGCTTTACTTTTCTGGCATCAACTGATACTTCCGCAAGTACGGTTAAAAGTACTAATTTTTTTGTCAATATCTTTACTGTAATCGAAGGAAATATCACAACCTAGGTATTCAAAATGTTTTATTTGATCCAGTGTTTTATTGTTTAAGATGATTTTGGCTCTTATTGGCTCTTTTCCTGCGAATGCCATTATTTTTGTTTTAGGAATTGAAATTTTTAAATTGTATATTTCGCTAATTTGCTGCAGTTTTTATAATCCCTTTTGAAATTCTTGTCATTGCCGTTGTCTTTACCGTTGTCTTTATCCATCCTATTTCCGAGGTTAATTGGTGAAATGGGAGTAAATAGTAGATTCCTCTGTACAGGTTACCAATGTCGTAGCGGAGAAGACAAATGGTGGGGCTGCCACCTTACGGCCTTTTGTCCTGCCGGTTTTTCTGTTGGGGTTGTCTCCCTTAGCCGATAGGTTTCGGTTATTTATGGACGCCGGAAACTCACCCCTCACCCTCTTCTTTCTGCTACATAACGTACATCCATTGCACGCCATGCATTTATTATCTACCATCCATTGTCACTTTATTTCGTTGCAATTAACATAGTGAACGTTACGAATCTACTCGCAATCGCACGCAACGTTAATTGAACAGCGTTGGGTCCCCACAGTGGTCAAGAGTCTAAGCCTAATAGGCCTACTGTGTGTAGTGCAGATACCAGAAACCGCGCGTTTGATTGCGCCAATGATTGCTGTCGCGACTAATTGCCTCGTTTTACTCAACGCAACGCAACGCGCAACCGCTGTGATTAAAGTATTAACACGGCCTCCATAGCGGCCAGACAGAAACTGACGATGGTTTTACAGCCAGGAATAACTTTTGGAGGTGTTTTAGATCTTTTTTGGATAAATCTACGTTAATTTAAAAGAAAAGTAAAAGTTATTACTTATTTATTTTGTTGTAATCAATAAGTAAAAAAAAAACATAAGAGTTACACTGAATAGGTAGTGCCCTAAAACTCGATGAGTGACCTCTACGGGGGGCGTATTTACGGAACGGACTCCCCACCCCATCTCAGAGGTACGAAAAAACTTGACGGACTTTAACTTTTGCCTAAAGCTTGGACGGCCGGTGCCCATAATATACTCAAAACCGGGCTGTTAGGCCGTGGTCGTTTGATATGAAACGCCACCACGTGGGCAACGTTTCGGTTCCCCCGCGGGAATCTTCCTCAGGCCGAAAAAAAAGCGACAGAGCGTAAGAAGCGATAATAGCGGCAGATGTTCGCCGAGGTCGCTGTTTGGCGGCCTGAGGAAGACTCCCGCGGAGGAACCGAAACGTTGCCCACGTGGTGGCGTTTCATAGCAAACAACCACGGTCTAACATGATCACTGTTTTTAGATGTAATTTTGAACATATTGACGGATTTTGTTAATTTCTTAATTTTTATGCTGTTTAATTATTTTTTCAGCTGTGTATCTCGTTCGGGCGAAGGAGATAGATTTGGACAATACAATATAGAACAATAACAAGTCAGAAGTGAGCTCTAAGGCTGAAGAACAATGGACCTAGCCCAAAATAGTGTGTCAAACAGTTCCAAGTTAGTGATCCAGATGAGGAAAGGGAAGTGGTTTTTTAGTGGGTAGGATATTGTTACGACGGTCTCACTAATCGTCGTATGGTACAGAAGGAAACAAAATACAAGACACCAATGAAGTCAGTCACTAATTACCAGCTTTAATTGTCACAATTAACGGTTCGTAATCAACACGTTATTCAACAAAATTATACTCGTACAATAATTCAAGTTAATCTGTCCGCACAAATAATAATGTAAACCACATAGAATTCCGCATTATACTCACTTTTCACTAATACACCACTTGAGACACAATGTCTAAATCGCCTAACATAAAACTTCGAACCTCACTGGAATAAATCGCCACTAAAACTGAAACTAAGCGGCGCTGAATGCTTTATATTTATACCCCGCTGAGATTCCAGAATAATCCATAATACGCGTCAACACTACTAGAAAACACTTTGGAGCGTAATTGATTGCGGCCTTGAACACAGTGCACCGACCGGTATGGTCTGGGACAGCCTCGTTGACGCGGGTTAAGTGTCACGTACGCACACAAACATTACAGCTGGGCTCTGCTGGGATAGTCGAGAAACATGCAGAACGTTCTGTAATGGCGTAATAGTGTAAAATACTCAAACCCGCGGCCCCCGAACCCTTCCAGATATTTTTAGAGAACACCGTATATCTACAAAAAAAATCGTAGACAGGACAAAGACAAAGATAGGACATAGCTTCAAACAAAGATACATTGAACACACAAAGGCACTACACTCCACTACCAAATTCACCTTTGCAAACCACCTCATTGAAGCAAACCACACATACAAAAACATCGACAATAACATGGACATTCTACACGTACATACAAAAGGCCGAAAACTAGACACTCTAGAACAATTGGAAATATACAAACACACGAAAACACATAAAAATGACATCCTAAACGAACGGACACAATTCAAATCACACGCATTATTCGATCATATGACACCCCACGGACACACAACATCGATCCTTCAAAAGTCGATACCGTCGCCAAGAACAAAACGAACCGTGCTCCCAGCCGCAGCATCTGAAGAAGCTTTTTAAAAGCGAAAACTGGTTCAGGCTATAAGGTAAAACTTTTACGTTTTTACCCATAAAAAACTTTGTGTTCCGAGTCGGTAGTGATTTAGTTATATTTAGTTAAATTAACGGACACGTCATGGACAACGAAATCCAAGAAAAAAAATCTACACCGTACATCTAGTTTGGCTACCAGTAGTACAGTAGCAGACGACACTAAGTGTGTCATAAGAACAAAAGGACTGTAGTGGTTAGTTCCATTCAAGCAGAACAAAGAGTGTAAAGTACGGAAGTGTGTAACAAACCCACGACGCTTAATTAAGAAAACCCACGACGCAGAGAAAACGCGAAGAGTGAAGAAAAACAACAGCAGCACGTTGTGGCCTGCACTAAAATGAAAGAAACCTTCAGGACAACGAGCAGAAAGGGGAGGAAACACAGCGTTTCCTGCAGGAGGGTGTTGTATTCCTTTGTTTCCTGCCCTACTGTGGTAGTAAATGAAACTTAAAAGAAAGTTTACAACGCAAGAAGAAAGAGACCTACAAATAAATTGGACATTAGAGAGAAAACAAAAGACAAAACAGAACCTTCTGCCCGCAAACAAAAGTAAGGGAAAACCAACAGCAGCAGCAGAGCGTAATCAGAATGTACTGTGAGTGCGCGCGCGTGTGCGAGTGCCTGCTGAAGTCTTATTACGTCACCACAGCTAACCATTATGTCATGGCGAAAACATTACTCATGTGATCGTTTCGCCCGATGATTCGCTAAATTATTACATAATTCTGGCGTTTGAGATACGACAGCAGCCACAGGTCACAGAGGTCATGATCGTTTCAATAACACCATGTTTGTTTATTGCCTGTGCTGCTGTTCGTTGGGCGACGCAGCGTTATTATCAAAGATATTTAGTTATGTGCACAAGAATTAGGCCCGCAGGTCCTTTTGTGCCAGCTAACACATCTATTGTCATTCCTCATATCTATATCCTAACATTCACTCCCGATACGAGAATTCCACGTTCCATCCCGGAAATCTCGTGCACCCGTGAATCTTAATATTCCTTCTTCTCAGCATTTTTCGGCCTTCCCCACTTGTGACGATAGGGAAGAACCCACTGTATCGCCTTATTTGGAAGTCTCTCACCCCCGATCCTCCGGATGTAGCCATTCCAAATCAACTGATTCCTTGTAATATCCTGAAACAAAGTTCTATCTATGCTGATCTTTCTTCTAATTTCTTCACTTAAAATTATGTACCGTCTAGAAATCTCTGGAGTACTCCGTCTCCACCGCCTCTAATTTATTTTTTGTTTTTTCTTTGACACGCCATGTTTCTACTTCATACAGTAAACTACTCTTAAGTAATGCATCATAAATATTATATTTTCGCTTTTTTCCAATGTAGGTATTGCGCGCGCGCGCGCGCGCGCGCGTGTGTGTGTGTGTCTAAGCCTCACTTCTGTACTTCCCCCGTAATTTCCGAGCCATCCTCCCGGTCATTTGTAATAATCACCTGGTCATTCGCAAATTGCAGAGTATACAAACACACTCCTCCCTCCAAAGTCTACTGGCATTCCTTTACAAAAGGTAATTCCTCATTCTATTACTCTTTTTTTTAATCTTTGCCGGATACTAACCTCGTGAAATAACACAACAATGTCTTCTCTCCTTTTCTCACGTTTTTTGTATAATCTTTTTCGATATCCATAAGCCTATAGCTAACACATTTCACAAATTTAAATAACTGATAACGTCTTTTGCAAACACACACCTTACAAACTTTTTGTAGGCAGTCTCTTAGCAAGGAGCGTTAAAAGATATTCATTTTGTCCAATTATTCAAGACATCGTGTTTGTATTTTGAATAAAATTCTTCATAACGCATGTGCATGACACGGATTTTCACTATTTTTTTTTAATTTCGACTTCCATTTTTTGGGTCGTCTTGCCACTCAAGTTAAACAATGTTCAGAGTAAACACTGCAATCGAATTTGGGTTAAAACTCTCATTCGTCTGACATCCGGCTGGATTTTAAAAAATTGTTGATTCTTTTTTGGGCCCCAGTTTTCTAAAATTTTGAAATTTCTAAAACACTGTACCTAGATTTTTGTTTAAATTCTCTTTAACTTGTTACCCCACATAGATTTCTGCGATTTTATTAAAATTTTGCCCCGCATTTTTGGCTCCGGCGTCCAAATATTTTGAAATTTCCAAAACTAAACACTATATTCCGATTTTTTGTTAAAATTTCCTTTATTATGTTATGTCTCGTAGATTTTTGCGATTTTTCCAATTTTTCACACCCAAACCCACAACTTATAAATTTAAAAAACAAAACTGTATGCAAATTGTGGTTACAGTTCTGTATAATCTTGTACCTCGTATTGATTATTGCGCTTTCTGTAATTTTAACAGCCTTATATTTTAACTTAAAAACTCCCCACGCAGTTTTTGGAAATAAATCTCAAAACAATAGGGTTAATGTAAATGTACATTTAAGCAAATTTTTAAATATAGGGTAAATGTAAGCTTATTACTTATTATTACTAATTAATTAAATGTAATAAATTCTTGGGCAATCAAGTAATTACAGCTGAAGATGAGTATGACGTCTGTTATAGTCTGTTGGAAGAAGAATACCAGACATGGGACTTAACTGTAGATACGAATAAGACTGAATATATTGTAATCGGAAATAGGCTACATGCAGAGATATAATGTTGGCAACGGGAAGTTGTGGAGGGAGTAGATTCGTACAGATACCTTGGTGTCACAGTTACAAGAGCCGGTACAAGTGTAACAGAAATTACAATTCGTATAGGAGAATGGAAACAAGTGACGAGGCAGTCACAGTTCACTCAATGGAGCGATCAACTAAAGTCTGAAACAAAAATTAAATATTTTGTTACCACGGTCTCGCGGATCATAGTATTGTACACAGGGGCGGACTGGCATCCCTGGGGGTCCTCGGCTGGAAGCAGTCAAGGGGCCCCCTGCAGCTACACACACACAAAGGCGCACGCGCGTATTCGTGTGTGTGTATCCTTTTTTTAAATTATTTATTTACTCTTTATAAATACATGGTATGTACAGTATTTACGTAAGTGAACGTTTTAATACAAAACAAACAGGACACAATTAATTTGATTATTTATACTTTAACATAACCAGCTTTAAAACCATAATTACCTATGTCAATAGAGTAAGTTGGCCCTATTGGGTTACCTAGTGTATAGAGCAATAAATACTACTAGAAATAATCACGCTATTTATTCAGTAAACTTACAATACAAATTTAGAAGTAATATAAAATCGTAAAAAAAATTAAATCTAAAATTTAATTTATCTCAAAGAACAAATAATATAAAGTACTTGAACCCACACAGAAAAAACTACTTATGGATTTCGAAATCATCATCCTGTAAAATTATAAAATCTAATACTTTCATGCTGGAAAACCAACAGAAGATTGACATCCTAATAGCAGCAGTAGGATTTCATAAACTTAAGGATTGATACAATAACTTTAAAATCTTTATCTGAAGATTTATTTCCAACAATATTTAGACGAGAAAAGTTTTTTAATACAGGTCAAAAATATATATTTTTCGTTTTTTCTCGAAATAAAATTTTCATGGCTCGAGGGCTCCCTGAGCTTCCTCGGGGCCCGGAGCCCTCGGCAATCGCCGACCAGCCGACCTGGCCAGTCCGCCCCGTGATTGTACAGTGGAAACAAAATACAGACACTAATGAAGTCACTAATTACCAGCTTTAATTAGTCACAAATAACAATTTCAAATCAACAAGGTACTCTCGTATTCAATAATCCAAGTTAAATTTGTCCACACGCAATAATAATTGTCAACTAGTAGAGTCCCGCACTAATTATAACACAATTATCACTTTCCACTAATCGATAACAATCACTTGATCCCCACTCTACAATCTCGACAAATGTAACTAACCTCTAAGCCGACCGCTGTTGCTTATATGGGTCCCGCAGCTGTTTAAGATTAATTTTCTATTCTTTTGGCAGCGTGCCGGATTAATTTGCGTAGTTAAGAATGCTCGAACAGTCTGGAAGGTACTAAATACACGGCCTTAACAGAGACACTGCACCTGCTCGGTTAGTCGAGAAACGTGTACAACTGTTACGTAACTGCACCTGCCGACGTTTCGAGAGCGTTACGTAATTTCTTAGCAATATATGTGACAAATGGGGGAAAGTATTGTAACATATATGGGCTTAGGTGTGGGAAACTACAGAATATATGAGCAAAAGATTGCAAGGCATGGAAATGGGATACTGGAGAAGGTGCTGTGGGTTTACATTGCAGGGTAGGTTTAAACATGAAGAAAATTCGGGAAAGAATGTACAAAAGTGTGCACCAGTATAAAAGACACATTGATGCAAAAAAATTCAGATGGTACGGGCACATGTGCCGAATTGTCAATGACAGATGGCCAATGAAATTACTAGAGTTGACCCCTCCTGAAAGAAGAAAAAGAGGGAGACCGCGAAAGACATGGATAGAAGGCATAAGGAATGTAATAGCACAGAGAAATCTGAAGGATTATGATTGGAAGATCGCAACGTTTGGAAGCTTGGATTCAAAAAACTACTTTAATGTTGTTCGAAAATCGCAAAACGTGTGTGTGTGTGCGCGCGCGCGCGTGCTGCGTGTCAAATACATTAGAAACTTACAGTGAGACATAATACAGATAAACAGACAGGCAAATGCCAAACGGTCGAGTTGAAACTGAGAACTCCCGTTGCACGCTCAAAAAACCCATCTTAAGTTAGATGACGTTTAGCGTCAGAATCACTTGGCTAGGTCGCGGGTCTATTGCACGACATATTGTGTGCTTACGTTCGTATGTATCATTCATGACGGATCAAATTCCGTTGGGAGAACGTGATTACCCAAGCACTGACGGAACGGTTGCGGAGATGAAACCCAACGGGACCTCCATTTAATACTACTGACTTGTCTTTGTTCTCAACGTACTACAATACAGTTACTAACTCGCAAAATACTAGGTAGTATGCTTGATCCCTGAGCTGCAGAAATCGCTCACTATTTTGAACAAAAGATATTTATAATTGTCTCTTCTTCTTCTCTTCAAGGATTAGGTTATATAAACCTGTTCCGGCACCCATATCATCCTCGGACGACCCACGTCTCTTTACCAATGGCTTATAGTTCAGTGCCGCTTTCGGTAATCGATCCTCTGTCATCCATTGCAGATGATCCCACCATTGTCTTCTGTAAATTGAAATAATTTCATTTATGTCCTTTACTTCCAGTTTTGCTCTGATATCTTCATTTCTTATTCTATCTTACAATGAATAATTTAAAGTATTTCGAAGAAACTGCATTTCACCACTCTTGACGCTTTCCCTCTTTGCCATAACCCATTTATAATTGTATACATTTTTTTTCGTATCAGCCATCTAAGGACCACATGCCAATTTCAATTCTTTACTCTTTGATCTTTCCTTTCTTTCGAATATTCTTTCATCTTCTCAGTGTGTCTCTTCTTCCTGTCTTCAGTCCACTTTGAAATTGCGTTTTTCTCTCTCCTACCCTGAACTCCCTCCATTTTTAACACTTTTGCCCGAAAAACTTCTCCTTCAATTGCTTCTTCTGCATGTATATTATTTTTTTCTACATCCTGTAACGGCCACTTAGGCCGTTACGCAAAATTTAATAACTAGACTACTTGGCCTTAGCGGAAGCGAAAAGTGTGCTGGAGCCCAGAGTGACAGGACTTGCAATAAAATACTTTTGTAACCAGTAACAATTTTTATTACTGCCATTTTCGTTAAGAACATCAATCAAGTTATCACAAAATATTTAGCTACAAATCTTTCAAACAATTGGATTCTAGTATCATTTTCCTTAACAACATCAATTTAAGTTATCGCATAATATTTAGTTACAATTTTATTTAAAACAGCTGGCTCTAATACCATTTTCTTTAAGAGCATTACTTTATGTATTGTAAAATTTCGGTGACAGTTTTATTTAAAACAGCTGGAGTTCTTTTACCACTTTCTTTAAGAGCATTAACAAGATATTTAACCTGAATACCAGGGGTATACCAGTCTATCGAGTTGTTGTTGACTGAAGTTTAATAATTAGAACACTCCCACCTGTACTCTTGTTGTGGAACTCCAATGGTACCATGTTGACCAGTGTGTGGCATGAGTGCTGCAGATGATCCTTAATGTTTGCTGAAGTTCCAGCGAGTCTCATTCCGGGCAGAAGTCCTTCGATGTTTTATAACAGGAGTATTTCTGGGCCTGACGGCTTCGGGGAGCATTCTGGTGCACTCCTCTGCGGATAGTGACCGGTGTCAATGTTACTATCTCTGCATTATTCTCCCGGCTGTACGGGGACCCTGAAAACGCTTTACTGACTTACGAAGTCATATTGAGAGATCAACTAAGTACTTCACCCTGGGCCGTCAGACCATCGAACACTCTGTTGGAAGGTTGACGAAGAAATGAGAGTGATGCCTGAATTCTGCAGTCCCACTATGCTACATGAAATCGACTTGTTTCGAATTGCCGATCATAACCTTTGGTAAGCGGTTTCCTAACCTTACACGAACAGCTGATACGTTTGAATAGGCCTTCTAGATTGCGTCGCCGTGGCGCAGACACGGCCTTAATAATCGAGTTAGCTGTGGCGCACAGCTGCTACGAGCTTTGGCGGCACTGAACGTAAAATCACGCCGGGAAAATTCAAACCCCGGCACAATCCTTTTGGACTTCTTTAATCCACCTTGACGTTGACTTCTTCCCCCACAGATATTCGAAAATTTGCTTTGTCAACCTATTGCCGTCCATTCTATATAAATGTCCAAAAAATAATAGTCTTCTTTTTCTCATTGTTTCTGTTATATTTTCTATACTTTGATATATTTCATCATTACTTCTTAATTTCCAACCTTCTGAAGTTTTTCGTGGGCCTAATATTTTCCTAATAATTCGTCTTTCCAATATTTCTAGTTTGCCTAAATTATAACTCAATCCTAGACATTCACTTGCATATAGGCATTCTGGCTTCACTACTGTACTGTAACGCCTTATTTTCGCACTTTTAGATATCCACTTTTTATTGTAAATATCTTTAGTTATACCATATGCCCTTTCCATCTTATGAATCCTTTCTTCTATAGCAGATTTTTCAAAGCCATTCTCTTGAATTATCTCTCCTAAATACTTAAATTTTCGAACCCTCTCTATTCGACCAATATCAGTTACCAGGAATTTTGGCGCGTTTTTAATGTTTGTGACAAATTTGTTCTTTTCTGCAGAAATTCTTAAGCGTGTTCTACTGGTTATGTCCTGTATAAATTTTAGTATTAGATAATTTTTAGATTATCAGAAAAATAACGAAAGTCTCTATTACCCTACATACAGATTGTTTTGTTTTTTTTATGTAACAATTGTTCTAAATCAACAATGAAACAATAAACGCTAAAAATTCCAAACAATCGGCGAACAATTCCAATACAAAACAATTCCAATACAATTTACGGCTGACACTGGGCTAGAATTTTACGATTTCTCAAATTATTTATCCCCAAAATTTTCCTCTGTGGTCAAAAACTTTTGATATTTCCGTTCCAGACGAGAAACTCTGGAAGCTCGTCTAAGATAGTCCATTTCTACAGCTTCAATCTTCCTGCGGTTCTTTTCGTTGATTGTCCAACATTCTGACCCATAGGTGGTAATTGGTTCAACAATGGCTTTATAAATATTGATCTTTGTCGGTAGCCCGATTTTAGTGGACCATAAAAGTGGGTTTAATTGGCGTATGGTGCCCAGCCTAATGTATTTTCATATTAAATTTCATATCAAGCGCTGGCAGGCACTCAGTACCTGTACTGCACCACTACCCTTTTGCTGCTGGTTCGTTCTCTGACCGGATGTTCAGTGTTCCTCCTCTGTCTTCTCTAACGAACAATACATTTCTTAGTCTTTCTGCTTGCGTTCTAAACTTTATAAAGGCCGCAGGACACAAAGAGAAACAACCTACTCCTCCAGGAAATACTATCCTTCCTCCCCCTTGCTCGTTGTTCATCTTAGCGCAGACCACACTACAACATGTTGCGGTTATTTTTCTACTTTTTAATTAAGCGACATGTCTTTGTTTAAGTTCTGTTTCACTTTTCTAGCTCACACTTTGTTCTTAGTTTTTGTGCTGTTTTTTTTTTTTCAAAACTAATCACCATTGTTGCGGTTCTTTTGTTCTTTTGTGAGATTTAGTTTCGCCTCCTTCTTTATCACTGGTAAAAAAAACTAGATATAAACTAGTCGAATACAGTACTGAAAAATAAAATAGTAAAAACAGTTTAACGCACACTCAGAGCTTTCGAGCTACCTCTCCATTGTTGACAAATGAAACGCGTGTCCCGTAGTGTCTTCTTTATTTAATTATTGGTCATTTAGTTATTCGAATTAGTCGTCTTTGTACAGTGGCGTAATTAGGCCACTGGAGGCCCGGGGCGGATTTCTTTCTGAGCCCCCCCCTCCCATAAGACGGGTGCTTATAATCCAATTTATCTTTAAGTATTAAACAGTTTACTTTTATATACTTTTTGTCTAATTATTGTATCGATACATCTACTTAGGAATCTTTATAAGAAGCTGTAGTAATATTTTAAATAAATATCCACTTTCATACTATTGTAAATACTAAGTTTAAAGAAATAATAGAAGTAGAATTATTTATAATATAAGTATAATTATAATTTATAGAATTATTTATATTATAATTAGTTTAATTATAATAAAATAATTATTTATTTTTATTAATTTATTCTAAGTACATTAAAATTTATTACAATACTTTATAATGTACAATAAACGTATATACTGCAAAACAAATTTATCATTGCTACAAACAATACTTGGCAATTTTTTTCAAGCCAGCAGTTTTAGTGCAAATAAGGTAAACTTTCTAAAATGGCCTCAGAAAGGTAGTTTTGGCCTGTAGGTAGTTGAAGGGGGGGTTGATTTTTTAAAAATTGCTTTGCTGAAATCAAGTAAAGTACGAATATTTAATTTTTAAGGATAAGATACCTTAGAAATTACATATGATAAAACTATTACTCTATGAAAGTGTAAATATCATTAATGGCGGGGATTGGTTGAGGAGGACGGATGATTATCTGCTAGTTCAGTTTCTTTATAAGAACAAAGTACCCAATTTTTATAGATAAAATGACTCGAAAATAACATTATATTAAACGACTACCCCATAGTAACAAAAATATTTATAAGTAGTAAAATAGTTTGAGTGTGGGCGATATTTTTTTAGAAATATTATCGAACCGAATTCAATTAAATGCTTTTAAATATAAATCTTAGAACAAAAAAGTCATGTACGTTTCTCTATACCGATATTTACGTTCTCAGGTACAGCAAAACTGTGGTAGCGACGTGTTGTCTTGTCCTGGTGTTTCTCGGCTAACGCTAACCTAACCTAACATAACATAACACAACGCTAAACACCTTATTTAAAAAATAAAATTTATTAATTTGATTCATAAATTATTATTTGATTCGCAATAAAATATTATTGTATCCAATAATAAATTCAAAGTCGTAAATGAGTTATGCACCTCAGGGATCCTTTTTAACATGATAATGCTAAAAAGGCTGGGGGTCATTCCACAAAAATCGTCATCGAAAAACGTAACGCTTCCACACTTTCGATTCCCCACAGTCTAGAAATTTGATATGTAAACGCATCAAGACAGAAATAATCGCTGCTGACATTGAGTTTAGCAAACGTTTTAGTGAGAATAAATTTGGTTTTACATGCTCTGTTTGTGATCGTCTGTGGTTTGGAAATGATTTACGTAATCCACCAAACGTAATCCACATTATACGTTTCAAACGCCTAAAAACATTATCATGCTTCGATGTTTCGGTTTCGTCGAAATTCTTTGAATGCTTAGGTGCATAAATAGAGAGAGGGAGAGAGAGAGAGAGAGAGAGAGAAAGAGAGAGAGAGAGAGAGAGAGAGAGAGAGAGAGAGAGAGTTTAGTTAATTTAAAATCATATGTTTTTTTAAGTATCTTTGTACCGGGTACAAAACTCTTTATTATCTTGTGTCAAATTATAGCGTTTTTAATAGCACACAATGAAGAGTAAGTAACCTTATTCATGTTAATTGTTGTTATGTATTGCAGACCACCGTCATTTTAATTTCCTAGTTTTCAGACCATTCATTAGCGTTCCTTTCTTCCTCTCCTGATTCCACATTAGGATTAATTCCACGTAGTTTAGTGTAACAAAGGATGCCTTGATGTCAGCGAAATTACTGCAATGCAACTCGCGTTGCATACTAATTCGTTTTCCTCAATTACTGCATTCAGTTTCCTCTTCGCCCTTGGTTCATTACTGGCATAATGTTCTAGTCTTTGTGTTTTCATTCATTGTGTCTTTGTCTTTAGTAAACTTGATGAAAAGATTAATAAAATCCATTCAACAACAAGAGGGAAGTACTCTGTGGGGTACCTTACGTTATTATCCCATGAGAAGTTGTTTCACGTGAATTAATAAATTAACCAGATTTTGACTAACAAAAGACAATAAACCTTTATTATTTTACTAAAAACTGTAGAGTAGTCACATTTTTTGTAATTTTTCTATACCATGTTTACTTTTTGAGGTTCATCAAAACTGTGGTAACGTTGCATGATCTCCTCCCTCTGGTGTTTCTCGGCTAACCATAAGCATCTTAGTTAAAAAATAAAATTTAAATAAATGATTATGTATAACAGAGTGTATGATATTGTTACGTAATACGTAAGTATCCCAGCAGAGCCCAGCTGTAATGTGTGTGCGCGTACACATTGTTGCTACTTTGAGATGAAAGACAATTACGTGACACGTGAGATGCGTCAACAATCGAGGCTATTCCAAATCGTACCGGTCAGCGCAGTGTGTTCAAGGGCATTCGAGAGCGCCTGTAATAGGCGCTTGTTTAACATGTCATCCAGACTGACATATTATTCTGGTATCTCAGCGGGATATAAATATAGGCCTAAGCATTCAGCGACGGTCAGTTTCAGTTTTATTTCGGGCGATTACTCAGTGCGTCTCAAGTGGTGTATTAGTGAAAAGTGATTATTGTGCGGGACTCCATTAATTGACATTATTATTGGTGTGGACCAATTAACTTGAATTATTATACGAGTATAATCTTGTTGAATAACTTGTTGATATTTGTGATAAATTAAAGCTGGTGATTAGTGACTTCATTGGTGTCTTGTATTTTGTTTCCACTGCACCATACGACGATCAGTGCATAACGACGTTACGACGTTACCGTAACTGCTTACGTAGACGATCGGTGTTACGGCGGTCTAACTGATCGTCGTATGGTGCAGTGGAAAACAAAATACAAGACACCAATTAAGTCACTAATGACCAGCTTTAATTATCACAATTAAACAGTTTGTAATCAACAAAATAGTCTCTTACAACATATCAAATAAAAATTGTTCGCACCCATTAAAAATGTTAACTGATGTAAAACACAATTGTATTACAATTGTCTCGCACGATTATAAAACACGTAATACTTCGCCACAGTACATCGAACCGCACTGTGTAAGTCGCCACTCAAACGCACTGTGTGATCGCCCGACAGTAACTAACTTGACGGTCGGTGAATGGCTGTATTTATACCTCGCTGATTGCCAGAATAATCTGTCACTTTGGATGACGTGTTACACAAACAAGCGCTCTCGAGAATCCACTTGAAACAGTGTCCTTGAACACTCTGCGCTGACCGGTATGGTCTGGTATAGACTCGATAGTTGACGCGTAATTGTCTTTCACCGTAAAGTAGCAGCAGTATGTACGCACACACACACATTACAGCTGGAATAGTCGATATACTTGTAGATCGTTCCGTATTACATAACAATATAATTGTGTCACGTTTATCAAGATGTCATGTGATCATGATATGATTACAAGATATGATGTCTATCAAGAGCACCCGTATTGCTATATTATTAAACATAAAGTAGAGAGTTTACAAACGAAATTGTGTCGCAAATAAACTATTGCTAAGTTGACTGTCGATATCCATATTCCGAATATGTCGTCAATATATAGAAATTAAATGTGCCGGTAATCAAACTGTTGTCTGACCCGACGTTAGACAGCGTGAGTGGCTGCAGTTAAGCTTACGTTTCAAGTCAGAGTGACAACAGTCGGTTCATACAGGTCAAAGTGTAACGTAGGAGAAACCAGACATTTGGTCATATGGATAAAGAGAAGCTGTAACGAACACGCTGACAGAATGAGAGTTAACAAATACAGTAGAACCTCACTAATCGTCGGCTACGGGACCGAAGGGGTGACGAATTAGTGAAATAGACGAATTAGTGACGGTGTAAAAAACAAACCCATTAAATACAATATAAAACATTTTATTACAACACTAGCAATGTACAGTACTAATGTTATGCTCGAACATATTTATGCCACTCAAACAAGTTAACCACTGTAACTGCAAAACAAATTGTTTAATGATCGTGAAAAAAAAATCTGTAATTTTCTTCTGTTTATTTTTCTCTGGACCGTACTCTTCAAGATCCAAATTATGTATTTGGCGCAGTGAAATTATTTTAAGCAGTTCTGCTTCATCTTGGCCTTTGTACCACTTGATTGCTGTAGTCAGTGACTGAATGACCTCCTTATGAGAGATTGCAGGTTTTATTGCCTGGTCATCTTCTTCATCATTAGCTTGTGTAGGTTCTATGGATATGTATGTAACAATTTCATCAGCACTAAACATTTCGTAGTCTACATCCGGTAAATCTATTTCACACCAATTTCTGACGTCGACTTCATTCAAAATGTTGAATGCTAGTAGGGATAGGTAGATATCTAACAGTTCCGGTGTGGGGTCAAGACCTTCTGGTTCTGTAGACGCTGCTTGTAATTCAGATAGCCCTAGCTTATTCCACGCAGATTTTAGAGTTTTTTTTAGAGTTTTTTTTTGGAATATTTTTTCAGGCATCAGCAATCCGACTGAATTTTCGAAAACGCATTACACTGTAACAACACAACACAACACTCATTGTGCCGTGTACACAAGTACGAAATACCCATTCACGAAACCAATTCCTTCCGCAATCCATTCCCCTGGCTATTATTAGAACCAACCCCACAATCAGCACGTTTCTGGTTTACCCCGGCTATAATAATTAGAGCGTATACGTTACTCGATTGTTAATACAGAAGAAGCCAAAAAAACTTTGAGTGGGTGACGAATTACACAGGGAGACAAATTAGTAGGTGACGAATTAGAGAGTTTCCACTGTACACTGAGAGATAATAAACGAATATATAGGATATTTTCGGGAAGAGACGAAGAGGCTCTCTACAATAGACAAGCTGTAAGGCTTAACAAAACGAATATTCTAATAAATCCATACACAAATGTAATGCACATGCGCAAAAACTAATTTAAAAAAAATGTTGCTCTCAGCAGCAGCAACTTGTTCATTAGTCGACACCGCTACCCCGTAATACAGTTTCCAAGCTACACTCCAGTTGACTGCGGACCCGACACGGTTTACTGAAAAATTAAAACACAAGTTCCACTTTATCGACTCAACTTAGCCAACGTGTGACTAATGAAAAATGTACATTATAAGTTCCTGACAACCACCTCCTCTCCACACACACGCACGCGCGCACATTTTCTATAGTAGTTACAGTCTGATATATACTGTAGTATAATTTGATATAGACAAACAGACAGACAAGACAGACAGACAGATAAATAATTTATATACATTAAGCATCGCCCACAATTGAGCAAGCAAACAAGCATGTCAATATCTTCGAAGGCTTACACGGCCGGAGTTCATGTTGTGAAGATCTTCAGATTCCGGGCTGTTTGGCCGTGGTCCCATTGGTACACAAATTACCAAACGTTTCGGCCGTGCCATCGACAGCCATCATCAGTGCTGATCGAGCTTCCTCTAACACAGGTGTCGCACGTTAAAGACCACAGTACTGTGGTAATGGCTAGCGGCCCCGTGAACTTATAAATTTATTAATTCATACTTATACTTTACTTATAAATTTTCTGAGTGTCACGAAGCAGATGTTACTACACCACCAACCAATGGTGGACGGAATCTGGACTGAAATACACACTCACCGACGAGAGAGGCAGCTCGAGAAGTCTGCTATAGTGGAGCACACACTGCCAATGCCGACCATCGCATCCTCTTTGAAGAGACGAGGCTTCTGTCGTCGGTGAGTGCGTATTTCCCTCGCCTGCCCATGGAGTCCGTCCAGATACAGAAGCATGCTGCTATTGCAATGAATCGGCGAGGTGAGAGCCTCTCATTAAGTACTTAATGCCATTGTTTACTGCGAACGAATAGCGTGCGGCCTTGTTGATTAGCTGGTGGTGTAGTTGAACACCTTCGTGACACTTAGAAAATTTATACGTAGAGGTGCTGTTCACGGGACAATACTGTGGTCTCTAACGTGCGACATCTGCGTTAGAGAAAGCTCGATCAGCACTGATGATGGCCGCCGACAGCGCGGCCGAAACGTTTGCTAATTTGTGTGCCAATGGACCACGGCCAAACAGCCAGGAATCTGAAGATCTTAACAAGCATGTCATATACAACAAAGTCTTCCCATACCCAATAAACCAGCAAAACATTACAATAAATTATTTCAGAAATTGAAACATGTAACACACAAAAATAAGAAATGTTTAAGCACAATAACATTTTGCCAATGCAGACACTCAGAGATGATGTAGTGCACACTTCAAACCCCAATACCCACTTACCCAAATACCCAATTCAGCTGCAGTTTTGTTCAGTGTAATTCGCCTACAGTCCTTACCATGCATAATTTTTCCAAACTGTATTTTCTCGACCACGGCCCAATAGCCCGGAGATAATCAATTCTTTTATAGATCTTCCTCTTCTTCTTCTTCTTCTTCTTCTTCTTCGCTCCATAGCTCTCCTTCTTCTCTATATACTTCATAGAATCCCTGACCATTGTTCCCACGATCCCTCCTACTGGCTGGTCTATATATGCGCGTTTGTTTAGGAATACTCGTGTCTACCATGCGGTCCACACGAGACTTTCCATCTTGTCTGTACTCCTTTATTCGATCAGTAACTTGTGGTACCGTGAGGTCTCTCCTAATATCCTCGATTCGTAGGCTGTTAGTCAGAATAAATTTCCTAATAGCTCTTTATATTATATTATATTATATTATATTATATTATATTATATTATATTATATTATATTATATTATATTATATTATATTATATTATATTTAATTATAGAGGCCTGTATTTTAGAAATATCTTCTCCACAGGGAATTCCACGTTTCATTGTCATACATTAAAGTCGGCATTGCCATGACCTTATAAAACTTCAGCTGTGTCTCCCTCTGTCTGTGTTCTTTAATTGTTTCACAGGTAGAACTAAATTTATTTTAACTTTCTCTCGATAGTTTAGCCTTTCATACTGGAGATCACAGTCCAGATATTTAAATTGTGGTATGTGCTCCAAAACGTTATTATCAACTACAGTGTTTGTTCTTAGGTTTTCCCTAGGAAGACCATGCTTTCTGATTCAGAAGTAGTCTTTAAAATTGTATTTCTGGCAAATTGTGTTCAATGTAGTATAAATAGTCCGTGCAACTGTTGTTAAAATGCCTTACCGGGCTGTTTGGCTGTGATAGAAAGTTTCCGACAAAACCAGACGTTTCGGCAGTGCCATCGACTGCCATCTTCAGTGAAAGTCGAGTACGCTAACGTGAGGTGGTATACGTTAGTGACCACAGTACTATGGTCAAGGCTGGAGAACTCCCGTGAACACTACTCCTACTTATAAACTTCCTAAGTCCCACCACAAAGTAATAAATCAACCACCAACCAATCAGAAAGAAGAACGTGTATTAGAGGATCGCAACACACCTTGCCACAGAGTACTTAATGACAGTCTTTCACCCCGCCGATTCATAGCGGTCGCAGCGTGTTTCTGGATCTGGACGGACTCCATATGAAGGCGAGGGAAATACGCACTCACCGCCGGCAGAAGCTTCGTCTCATCGAAGAGGATCCGATGGTCGGTGTTGGGGAGCGCGTGCTTCGCCACGGCAGACTTCTCCGCCTGCCTCAGTCGACAGCAGCGGCTATGTTCACCCACACGAACATATATCCACTGAAGATGGCAGTCGATGGCACTGCCGAAACGTCTGGTTTTGTCGAAAACATTGGACCACTGCCAAACAGCCCGGTAAGGAATTTTAACAACATTGACTCCGGCTGTGTAAGCCTAGGAAACACATTAGTCCTTGCAACTCCTGTCCTAATAACTATAGAAAAGTGCAAACAAAGTCTTTTATATTAAATATAGTAAGAAGCTCCCTGAGCTGCAGACCTTGCTCACTATTCTGACGGTCTCATGTATCGTCGTATTGTACAGTGGAAACAAAATACAGACACCAATGAAGTCACTAATTACCAGCTTTAATTAATAAGAAATGACAACTTGAAATGAACAAGTTACTTTCGTACAATAATTCTAGTTAAATTTGCCCACACGCAGTAATAATTGTCAACTAGTAAGAGTTTCGCACTAATTATAACACAGTAATCGCATTCCACTAATTCGCAACAATCACTTGATCCGCACTAAAAACATCGTCCACTGTAACTAACTAAGCCGACCTCTGTGGCTTATACATAGCCTGCAGATGTTCTAGAAAAATTTTCCATACTGCTGGCGGCATACCAATATGATCTGCATATAGTTAAGAGTACTCGAACGGTCTAGAAGCTACTTCTGTGCATGGCCTTGACAGAGACACTGCACCTGACCGGCTAGGCGAGAAACGTGTAGTACTTTTACGTAACTGCACCTGCCGACTTTTACTTAGCAATATCGTAATTGTCGTGGAAATTCTTTAGTACTACAAATAATTTAGCCCCGACTTTCAAACTGACGTCCTATTTTCGTATACGTCTGTAAAACTGTGTGTAGTATACTTTTCACAAATATACTTAACTCGTGACAATGTGTTAACTTTTTTTGCAAACATAGATTAGGAACGGTTCGAATGCGGTCCAAAATTTGCAATAAGTGTTGTGTTTAAAAAGGTGCAATTTAAAAAACGAAAAGCTGAAAAATTCTCAAAGTAAACACTACACTTTCATTAACTTTGCGTTAAAATTTTCTTTTTTCTGATACCTCAAATAGACTTGAATAATTTTAATTAAAGCTGGTCACTTGTATTCAGATTTTAGTTAAAACTCTCTTTAATTTTATATCCCCCCATAAACGTTTACGATTTTTCTTCAAAACTGTGAGCTCTCCCATTTTTGCTTCCGATCCTCTATTGTTAAAAGGCCTAATCTCAAAAGCAATAGGGATAGGTGGGTAAAAATACAGACACTTGTACTAAGTTTACGAAAATCGATTGATGCGGTCGAAAGTTATCGTGAGACTTGCCCTAAACAGACAGACAGACAAACAAACGCCAAACTGTCCAATCAGAACTGAGAAGTCGCTTCATGAGAGGAAGTCGCTTCCTCTTCGTCTTCTCTTACTCGTTCAACCCGAATATTTTTTTTATATTTTATAAATGTGTTATATAACTGTTTATTAAACAAATTAACTACATCGAAGAAAAAAGATTGGTGTGGTACGGTCATGTCCGGAGAGCCCAAAATAGGTGGATCAACAAAGTGACGGAATGGAGTCCATTAGGAAGAAGAAAAAGGGGAAGAACGAGAAGATCTTGTAGGGACGAAGTGGATGAATCTATGCAACGTATAGGAGGACAATGGGAACATCGGGAGAATTGGAAAGCCAGGTTGAAGGAAGGGAGACGGCACAAGCTATAGCAACCCTATTATATATACTGCAACGTTACAAGTATTATACCCAATTCCACAAATAAATTACCGTGTACTCAACGCAACTATAAAGTGTATTACACCGGCCAGATCGCAGGATTTTTTTCTCGTTGCGTCAAGTATACGTACTTGCACAATAATTAAATAATTTTCAAAGAGGAGTAAGATCTTGTTGACATGAAATAATTAATTAAAACCGTTTCAAAATAATCATTCTATGATTTATTAATTAATAAAAAAATATTCACATATTAAAATTTCAAATATTAGATAAATAAATATTCACTTTTATAAGTTTCACAAATATAATGTAACCTGCTATGCTGTTCATAACATATCAAAAAAAAATAAACAACCATATAATCTTACTAGCTAAACAAACATGGTAAACAAGTTATTTAAATCCTCTTTATTTCAGTGTGTCCGACTTTAACTCAAATTTTAAATAATCATAGCAACTCATTTACAAACAAAATAATATTAAAACTCAAGAATAAAAATTAATTGATGCTATAAACAATATAAAAATAATATAACATTTACATCCAATCTATTATTTATTTCTAACTGACACACCCAAATTTTTAACATACAACAAAAGATTGGTATTTCTTTTCTAAATTTTCTTGTTAAATTAAATTCTCTTATTTAACTACTATTTAACTTTAAACTTTGACTATTTACTGTTCGTAGGTAAGTTCTTTTCGACAGCTCTTTTCACAACAAAAAATATAATTATTTATTCATCACCTGCATACATCTGCCGTTACCGTTGCGTGCGCGCGCGCGTGTGTGTATGTGTGTTTGTGTTGATTATGCTGAGGGTGTGTTCTCTGTCTCTACGAGTTGTTGTTGGTGATGCTCCATAGTTCCTCCATACGTCTTGGTGTGTGTGGTAAAGTGTGTGTGTGTGGTTCTGATCGGTCTGCAAACCGGCAGCGTGACGTTGTGTGAAGATTTCTTAAGTCTGCGACCAGCCAAAAATTGCTGGTGGTATTTATACTGGACGGCGATCTGACAGGTCCAGGCCTGCTTTCGACCTGTTAGATATTGTCAGTTCGTGCAAAGAGTCCTTTTAATTACAAATCACTTTTTGGTTCATTTTCGCGATTTCATGAACAATGAGCGATATCATTGTTTGCGTAATTTTTTCTGGTCACTCACATATACCACACTTATTAATTATTATTTAATTACACTTTAATTTAACATTACATTAGTTAGCGTCTTTATTATTGCACATTTTTGCAATCATTTTATATCACCATACTCGTTAAAAATTCCTTAATGTAATGGTGTCTTTATAATTGCGGTAAGTCTTTCTTCACAGGTTTAAAACGTATTAATTAGTTTATTTTAATCCGGTTAAAACCAGATTAATTGACAACCAACAATTCGTACGTGTCACCCCCTTCTCGTTGTTCAATGCAGATCGGAACTGGCATACACACACATACATAAACGCTGTATTTTACGCTACCGAAGCTGGTGTCACTTTCGACAGGCCCCATCCTGTATTCTCCCGCACAACATTGTTTAAAACTGTTCGTCTTATTCTTTTCACACTAATTATTTACAAAACACCCCGCCCTGGGCAAATATGCAAATATATGTATTGTTGCAATATATAAACAAATTAACATCTATTTCGAGAAAATAAGTAACACTTTAGTGTTGTGCCGTAAACAGTTTTAAACCGGTGAAATCCGTAGTTTATCAGAACGCAAGCGGAAGCAAAAAGCGTTTCAGAAAGGAACGAGTTTCGGTTAAAACCCGTTAGGCGGCTCGCTCGCTGAATTTGTTCATTAAATCTTAATTAAAATGACTCCTGTTTAAGTGCTTCGTAAAGCCAATGTGAACGTTTTATTGTTCGTTTCATTTTGACGCAAAACACTGTGTTCATATAATACCCTCTCCGATTACAAACCAACCGTGAATTTCTTTTCTTTCATCTCGTTCATCCCGTTTTCCTCCTCCTCCTCCTCCCCATCTTCTTCTTCTTCTTCTTCTTCTTCTTCTTCTTCTTCTTCTTCTTCTTCTTCCTTTTTTCTTATGTGATTGTGTGATTCATTATCAAACAAATCAGTAAAGCAGTTAAAGTTCAACCGTGCGTACTAATTCCACGAGAAAAGTCACATTGTCCTTCATTCACAACATTGACAACAAACACTGAAAACAAGTGTTCTTACCCAGTTTTTATTTTACTTTCTCATCATATTCGACAAGGATTAAACCGTAAATAGTTTGTTCCGGTTCCAAGCAGAATGTCATTAATAAAACGTGTTGCGTGTTAACCGAGAAAAGTGTTAGTATTTAAAAAAATCAGTGGCGTTACTTTTTTTTCTGGGGCCCCCACAGGAATCCTTTGCGCGCTTCCCTACTACCCTTACTTATTTCACGCCATTGATCCCTCTTTAATTCTAACCCTTCCTTATAGTTGTGGCAGCTACTAAAACTATATAACGTAAACAGAATACGTTCACATCAAGACTGTTGAAACTTTAAAATAGGTTAGATACCTGTTGT
>CM068375.1:63175607-63238107 GCA_034769895.1 Magicicada septendecula
AAATATCACTAACTGAATCTATTCTCTTTCAAAGATTAAATAAAAAACTAAGACACTGAGAATTTGTCAACTTATAAAATTAACCTATTGTTAGTTTACGAACCTTTGAAACACTTTTACTACACTCCAAAAGACAAATTATAGCTACACGTTATAATATTTAAGTAGAAATATTGTAAGGGTTGTGTATTTTTATTTTTGTAATTGCATCTAATCCTTTACCGTAATCTCAAAAATCCAGACAATCGAACGAAAATATTTGTATACTACTTCGGTAAACGCCATTACGGTGTATCTGTTAGGTTCAGAATCGATACGTCAAAACCCAGAGAAAATTGTCTTAGATTAATGACCGGTGCAAAATAATATAACAAACCAAATATAACCTGTGTCAATGAAAAAGTAATAACCATTAACTAATAAACCAATACTGTGTGTAACCAATGTGTTTTATTTTCATTAGGAAAGTGTATTATTAATGTTGTACATTGTAGCGAACAGCTATGAATTGGCGGCTAGCGCTCAAGCAGTAAACACAGCAAACTGCTGGCTTGATTGTAAAAATCGATAAGCGGCGGGACAAGTTTGAATTCTCCACACCGCCTGAGCGGAATCGCCGATAATACTAATTTTTTTAATTGTTTAAAATAAACAATTTGGCGCCACCCGGGATTTATACATCCCTAGTGAACCTCAGGTAAGGACTTCGATACCTGGTTATTCGTACGTTCGCGACAGAATCAATCAGCGGAAGTTACGTTACCGAGCGACGACGGATTGGTAAGACACATTACACAAATTACAATCTGACACGTTTACACTCTTGCAGAAATAGACGGACAGCACGACTCGTTATAATATTCATAAAGTAGAGGCTAAAGTAATTAGTTTAGTGTGGAATCAAAGAGATAAGTGGGTAATCACAGAATAAGAATATACATTGAGTTTGGATGTCCTATGAGGTGTTAAAGAGATAAGTGTACCTAAAAGTTATAAAATTAATATGACGAGTATAGAGAGTACCCTGCCCTCCTTAATAAATGTGAGCGAATCCTGGGTGTGGTCGACGAAGAAAGATTTCAGTCGCTACAAACCATGCAAATGAAATTTGTTTCGGTGTGAGAAATGGGGGTAGGAACGAGAGTGGACTGGACGATGAACGAGCTGATCGGAAATGGTCTGGAAAAAATGTTCAATCTATGAAAACTTATGTACATGTACGGAGATAAAAGTGAAGTATAAGGATTGACAGAATGGAGAATGACAGAGTGTATGCAAAATGGTCTGTCACTGTAAAGAAAAGGGGAAGAAGATTTGTAGGTGGACGAAGGAAGCGCTGGGAATTACGAAGCCGAATGAAAGGAAGGAATAATACTCTAAGAAAGGGAGAAGAAGAATATGTGGAGAAGAAGAAGAAGAAGAAGAAGAAGAAGAAGAAGAAGAAGAAGAAGGGAAAGAGGAAGAAGAGAAAGGGGAAGAGGAAGAAGAAGAAAAAGAAGGAGAAGGGGGAGAAGGAAGAGGAGGAAAAGGATAAGAAGAAGAAGAAGAAGAAGAAGAAGAAGAAGAAGAAGAAGAAGAAGAAGAAGAAGAAGAAGAAGAAGGTATACTCCTTACGTTTTCGGAAGGCACCTAAGAGATTAGGAGACCCTCGCCCACCAACGCGCACTCACACACACGCGCGACCAGTTTGACCTGCTTCTAATGGCGCTTCGATGAGTCACCTACTAGGCATTGAACGACAAAACTATGAAAATTTGTATTCTAGATTTTACATAAGTTATGATACATTTTTTGGATTCTATATTAAATTTCCTTCAAAATGGCTCCAAACACGAAATAATTACGAATTTATGAGCTTTAAAAAGACGCCAAACACTATTCTACGTTTATTCTAAGCTAAGACGTAAACGTCTACGTAAGACGTAGTAGATGAGACGCCTCCTTATATTGGAATTGAACGAAATTCTGGCGAACAATCGCTTTTTTCGTCAACTTAAGATGAGTTTCTTTCAGTTTGTCGACAGTACTTATACAGATCTTATCCTTGCACGTATTAGTAAAATCATCATAGATATCTTTTAGATTTGCTGCTGTAAAGAAAGAGTCTTTACCATCATCAGGACGTAACGTATATTCGCATGGTTTGACGATCGAAGTTGATACTTGAGGTTCGTCGTCATCATCTGATTGATCTGCACTAACAAAACGACTTAAAGACATTATGGATAATTTGTTTGTTGATTCCCAGCACTAATTATACTCGGGAAAACACAATGCGTCTATAAATTTCGTTCGCTTTTCAATTTTGAACTATCCACTGTGCTTATTTGATCGATTAACGATGTAATGGCGGTTAAATCGTTATTATCTGTGATATTTTTACACGTTGGTGCATTATTTAACCATAGTAACATATGACAATGAGGGCTACCTCTATGTTGGAATTCGATGCGCCTGAAATAATCAACTACGTAATGATCTCCGAACACGCCATTTGGTTTTTTAAACGCGTTAATAAAGGTCGACACCAATTTCTCGAAATACAAGCAGCATCAAACTGGATCGTTGTTTACCAATTCTGCTCGATTTGTGCTCGACATGCCGTCAAATATCGCTGGATCTATCGGCACGTCTACTGGTATATCTTCTTGAAAGCGATAAATAGATTCTAAGAGATGAGGCCAATGTATTTCTGAAGCGATCAATGCGAGAAATATGGTAGGTTTGGCTAATTGTCGCATCATACTGAATAATTCCACTTTACGCTGATGCCGATATTGGATAGAGTTCGGTATGTTTTTCATGAACGCTTCATTTTGTAGCAGCATGCTCTTAACAAACTCGGTATCTTCCAGATCTCGTCTTGATACGCTGTTGATTTGATTATTATTTGCTCGAAACGCTAAGTTTACATTCGCTATGATTCTCAAAGGCAGCACTTTTTATAATTTTTTATAAGTTTTATATGTGTACTACGTTATTGACAACAAAGAAGTAGTTTCTATGGTAACTCACCGGTTCCCATTTTCGATCACGCACCAGCGATCACGCGCAAAAGTGCGGAACGTCCTTATAAACATTTTCAATGTTAAAAGAAAAAGAAAATATAACACTTGGAGGGTGATAGCGAAGGAAGCGTATTAAAAGTTGCTGACTACGAGCGGCGATTCTCCAAAAACTACGTACAACGACGGCAACAAATCACAGCAACTGGTCTCTCTCTCTCTATAAATCTGCCTTGGGCCAAGTGTTAGTTGCGTGCACCCGTCGCGTCGCCAAACTTTCACTATCGCTGACCTCGCACTTGTACAACTGTATCATAACACCGCTGTGACAACTAAATTAATTTCCCACACTGTCGTTCTGCACTGCCACGTTATTTTAATCGTAGTCTCTCGTCTATCGTTTTCTGTGTCTAAAAAAATAACATTTAGCTGTAAATGTCTCGTCTATACGCCAATTAAATGGGATATTGTGTGTGGATAACAAAAAATATTCATCTTCAGTGTCAGAAAACGTTTGGCAGGGTGTCCGCCAATTCACCCCAATACTAAGGTAATAGAGACTATGTGTGAGAAGGCCCACTTAGAAAAACTCTTCAACCGAGCACGATCTCCCGAATCAGCTTAAGGAATTGCATGTCGTAAAACAGTTTCACTAAAGAAGAAGAAGAAGAAGAAGAAGAAGAAGAAGAAGAAGAAGAAGAAGAAGAAGAAGAAGAAGAAGAAGATCCAAGGCGGAAAATATGAAAATTTGGAAAAGTTTACATTATAATTAGTTCATGTTATTTTTGCGACGCATCCAGACCATATGACTCAACTGGCGTTACAAAGGTTTTGTACGTTTTCAGATTTGACTGTCCTTGAACCAAGCAGATGTATGATTCAGCCGTAATTGTAGATAGCGGAGAATGTTGAAATATCTTTGATCATTAAACTGGCTATAATATAACAATATAACAATTGTTACTGTTGGCTGAAAGTGAATGAATGTCTGTGTTTCAACTACTGCACATCGTTTATCAGTGACGCATGCACGTATTGGAAAAACACTCCACGCGTTACTTTCAGACAGATGTAGATTGGGGAAAACCAACCATCATATATACGCTGATATGAATAATGAGTGTGTAAGATTTTTTTGTAAACTATTGTGTGGGCTGTTGGGGATAATCATAGGATAAGAACGATGAAACTGATAATACTGAGCAACAGCTAATAATAGATAAGATAACGTTGGTTATTTCAGTTGACGCAATGAAAGTTACAAAGGTCAACGCACACAATAATCGCTCTTGCCGCGACCACAACCGAATAATCCGACGGCATGGATTTTTATCGTTGGGCCGGAAACTGGTAAACGACTTTTCCGTAAACGATAACTGCAGTGTTCTCACTAGAGGTGCGATAAACTAGTATTTGAAAATAACAGGTAGAAACGAAACCGTTCAAAAAAAAAAAAATAAATAAAAAATAACACGTACAAACACCTGTTATTAATACTTATTACACATATACATGTATTTTATAATTTCATCATCATCATCTTCACGGATTTAACCAAGGATGGTTTTTTCCGGTCCCAAATAGGCAAAGATTAGAGCTGGTCACTCCAGCGCTTCCGCAGACGTCCCACACCTCTCCGTCCCTTCGGCTTATAGTTCCAGAGTCGTTTGGGGTTGCGGCAGTCATCCATTCGGCAAAGATGTTCCCACCAATTCAGCCGATACTGGGCAATCATGTCGAATATACTCATAATATTCAGTTCCTGCCGTATATCTGTGTTTCTTCTATGATCATGGAGAGTACGGTATACCCTGCACGTGCCTGAGAAATCTCATTTCAGCCTCTTGGATGCGACTCACCTGGTCTTTCGTTAAAGTCCAATTCTCAGACCCACAAAGAAGTGTGGGAAGAGCCTTGTAGAATTTTAGGCGTGTTCCTTTACTTGCTGACTTAAGGGTTCGCCTAATGCTCCCGCATAAGGTTGAACTTATGCAACTTATTCACATTATACAATTTGTTATAAGAAATAAATTGAAACTAAAAGTATTAACAGTGTTACTTTACAATGTGACTTTATTAAGCTGTTACTGTTTAAAAGAAAAAAAGAAAGAAGAGAATTTATAGGCCTATCTCCCTTTGGGAATACTAATTTAAGTTTTCACTGGAAGTAAACAAACTGACATAGATTTAATATTAAATTATTGATTCCATTCTGGTTAGACTAATCAGTTGAGAAACTCAGGTAAGGTAATTTAGAGTGCACGTAATCGAACAACAAAGTATGTCAAAAAAATTTACGTGAGATGTGCAGTGAAGTTAAAATAATCTCCGAAATCATACTAACAAAAAGTACTATATGGCCTATCGGCCACTCTGTAGGTTATAAGACAATATAATTCGCTTTTTCCAAATTCACCAAGTCGGTCACTGTTTTATCCGTTCCACAAAAATAATCGTTCCAAAATACCTGTTATAGATATATCGGCCCACCTCTAGTTCTCAGTGCATTGATCTATTCCTTTGAGCTTTTCAGATCCCGTCCGAATTTGTTCAGTGGAAAACAGATTATGAAAAAATGTCTGTGGCAGAAAATTTTAACAAGACTGTACTGTATACACTCTTCTTCAGACTTTCACTTCTTGTGGGTGCAGACGTGGACAATGTGTGTCCTTCCTAGCTACGCTCTTATTTTCCTTTACCTCGTCTTGGATGTAGCGTCTACTGTTGTTAAAATGAGCACTAACCGGGCTGTTAGGCTGTGGTCTCATGTTGGCGAATCCAGACGTTTCGGCCACACAATCGGAGGTCGTCTTAAGTGGTAAAAACGTTTGGCAGTTGCTCGCCAAAAATCCCAATATTAGTTTTGTGCCTCAGTATTGGGGTACATCCACAAAACGACTGTAAAAGACTAATTTTGGACTCAATCTCTTTGTCATCTTGGTATGTAATGTTGTAATGTTGCACTCTTCTTCTTCTTCTTCTTCTTCTTCTTCTTCTTCTTCTTCTTCTTCTTCTTCTTCTTCTTCTTCTTCTTCTTCTTCTTCTTCTTCTTCTTCTTCTTCTTCTTCTTCTTCTTCTTCTTCTTCCTGTAGCCCCCTCTATGAGATTTAGCCTCCTCAACAATCCAACACCATTCCCTTCTGTTCTCAGCAACAATCTTCCGTCCTCTGATTCCCATGGTTCGCAGGTCCTCTTCAACATGTTGTACCCTAAATATTTGAAATCTGACAAGACTGTTCTATTGTCGTGTCCTGTATGACAATTTTTGTTGTAATAAGATTTGCCCCCAGAATGAATCCATACCATTTGTGAAAGAAAAAAAACAAATTGCACAAAATTAACTGAGCGGAGACATGAGTGAGCGTAATATAAATTATCGAAACAATGCCGAGTAATGGGGCTGTGTGTAACAACACAAATGGATGAGACAATACATAGGTAGTGCACAGTGCTTGCAAACGGTTCCCTTGGGTCACGTTACTCTACATAGAAACGTGTTAAACACCGCCTTCTGATCACACACACACACACACACACACACACACACACACACACACACACACACACACACACACACACACACACACACACACACACACACACACACACACACACACACACACACACACACACACACACACACACACACACACACACACACACACACACACACACACACACACACACACACACACACACACACACACACACACACACACACACACACACACACACACACACACACACACACACACACACACACACACACACACACACACACACACACACACACACACACACACACACACACACACACACACACACACACACACACTAGTTCGAGGGTTTTGTTGTTTGTTTAATACAGTAACTGCAGACGACAGAAGCAAAAGGGAGGAACTACAGGATGGTGAAGAACTTGAAGCACGATAGAAAATATCGGTATGGAGAATCATACATGACTCCCACGTTCTAAGATTTATATTTGAAATCATTTACTTGAATTCGGTTCGATAATTTCTAAAAAGAAAAATCTCGCCTACTCACACTATTTTCACTATTTATAGATATTTTTGTTATTATGGGGTAGTCATTTAATATAATGTTATATTTTTGAGTCACTTAATCTAGAAAAATTAGGTACTTTATTCTTACAAAGTAACTGAACTACGCAGATAATCATTCCTCCTCCTCAACCGATCCCCACCATTAATGATATTTACATTTTCATAGAGTAATAATTTTATCATATGTAATTGCTAAGGTATCCTTCAAAATTAAATATTCGTACTTTACTTGATTAAAGGAAAGCAATGTTTAAAACATCACCCTCCCCCTTCAACTACCCACTTAATTTATAATTACCACATTTACCATTTCACAGTGAATTAATATGACTTTATTTTCGGGCACTTATTTATTAAAATTATGTACTTAACTGTTGTTAAAACACAAAACAATGCAGGTAAACTACTCCTCCATCCTAACCAAACAACCTGGTTGGCTGGCAACGAAGGTATTTTTTTTTCTACAATTACTGTTTTTGGAACAATTTTAAATGAATTTTTAAGTTATTTACTCTTGTTAACATGTAAAACATTGAAGGTAAACTACCCCTCTCCCTTAACCGATCTTCACCAAAATCAGCAGACCTTGATTCCTCTACAACTCGGGCACACATGCACAAAATTATTTATTTGATTCTGTTTGAATTTTCGCAGTTAACACAGACACATAGACATACAGACACTTTTCGAAAAATTACTTTTGTTCATGTTTTGAGGGTAGCACAACCAGAATCAGCCCTTATCCCGAACACGATTTTTTTTCGCGATCACTATACTTCCATTTCCTTACCGAACATGGAAGTAGAAAAGGAGAGATGCACCCAACCAGTCTTTACGATGATGACTTTTTAAACATTTGATTTCAGCATATTGAATTGTTTCTTCTTTTTTTCTCCAAGGGTCCGTTTGACACTTCCATACATTAATGTGAGAATAGCTAAGGTTTTGAAAAAATTTGATATGTTTATTGTTAAGACTTCTGTGGATCGTTCCACAACTACTGACGTCTTCTAGGCAGCGGTCGTGTCACTGCCAACACCTTGTTTAGTTTACCGGTATCACAAATACTGTATCACATTTGTCATTATACTTATAGGTTAAGCGCGTAGGTTATGTTTCTCACGTGTATTTAGATTATTCACAATTGATGGATAACTTATAGATATATATTCAAACACTTTTTGCTACAGTACGTTTCTTGATGTATATAATATATTTAATATTTATAAAGAAATTACCTCAAGATATTTTTTTTCCTTATTAGGAACATGTTTCGAGAACCATTGTGTTCTCATCCTCAGCCTTCGTGATTTTGCGTCTGGTGAAGTACTTGTGTGTTGGCTCGTCTCGTTATTGTGGTTTCTTGTTAGTCTCTGGTACTTTAAAGTGGTATTATTGTGTGTGATTGTGGTGCATGTATTAGTATTTTGTGTATTTTCGATGTTGAGTGCTTTGAAAATTATGTCATGTTTTGTAGTGATTTGTATTTGTTCAGGTATTAGTTTGTTTTGTGTTTTATGTTTGTATATTTGTACATTTTCCCAAATGTTCATTATGGTTCCTTTGTGTGGTATGTGTTTCATTAGTGTCATGTTGGTTATGTCTGGGAATTCATGTTCAGTGTTTATTGCATGTGTGGCCAAATTAAATTAGTATATTTTTGTATACAAAATTGAATGCCAAGATTGCAATAAATGTTACATAGGACAAACAAAAAAACAACAGAAAAAACGTTATTTTGAACACCTAAACGCGTACAAAAAACCAGAAATATACAAATCTAATTTATATAGCCCTAGCTACTCTATCCATAGAACATGAATTGTGTGAGGCAATCAATCTGAGCAATGTTATTAAAAAATTTTCTGAAATCAAAGCGCGAAAAGCGTTCTTTTAATAAACTACAGTGTTTTAAAAACTCTGAAAGACGACCGCGCAAATGAACTATTATATTTTTGAAAATGTATTTAACACTTCTACGAGCACATCATCCATTTATATCATGCAAGTACTCGTCTAATTAAGTTTTTAAAAAATATATTTATTTTTTGTCAGTTTTACTATTTATGTCTGGATCAATTTTTAATTAAAATAATACTAAATAGTGTGGCAAAGTAGGGATATGAAAAGTACGGTATATTCAGAGACCGCCACGCACCCTAGCGGCGGCCCTTCATTTATAGTTAACGTAGTTTATTCTATAATGTGCTAGTTTAAGCGCCTAGAATAGCCTCGGCTATCTGACAAGGAATGCAACAGCAACACAAAATTTATATTTTGGATAAAATGTCCTTTAATTTGGATACCCCCACATGAATTAAAAAAATTTTTCTCCTCACATGTTTGCCTCCTATCCCCTGTTTTTGTGGTATCAATATCCAAAACAATAACAGGGTTATGTACGGTAAAATTATGAAGATGCAAGCCAAGTGTCAGAAGGATTAAATTTTATAAGACAATTGCAATACCCACATTGATTTATGCGAGTGAGGCGTGGGTCATGAGAAAAAAGGGAATGCGGCAAGATTCAGAGTGCTGAAATGCAGTTTCTTCGAAACACGTTAAATTATACAATGCAAGATAGAATAAGGAATGAAGATATCAGAGCAGAACTCGAAGTAAAGGACATAAATGAAATTATTTCAAATTACAAAAGACAATGGTGGGATCATCTGCAAAGGATGACAGAGGATCGATTGCCGAAAGCTGCACTGAAGTATAAAGTCGCTGGTAGAAGAGACGTGGGTTGTCCGAGGATGAGATATGTGCCTGAACAGGTTTGTACATCCTATCCTTGAAGAGAAGAGAAGAAAAAGAAGAAAAAGAAGCGTACCAAGTTTTTCGAAAACTGATTGACGCTTTCAAAATTTATCGTAAGACATACCTTAAACAGACAGATGGACAAGTGAATACCAAACGGCCGAGAATTCGGTTCACTCGTTCACAAAGTAAAATAAAGTAATAATAATAATAATAATAATAATAATAATAATAATAATAATAATAATAATGATAATAATTTTGTCAATTACTACGTCTCCAGCTGAAAGGGTTTTCACAATTCGTAATGCGCTAAACAAGAATTCTGCAGGTAAACGCTACCAGTATGAGACAGACACTATGGAACATTGCTTGCGAATACTCTCGGGTAAATGTTAGCGTCTATCTTGTAGCGTACGGTACTGTGTACCAAGTATTGCTGAAATATGTATGCTAATTTAATTTCTACGCTCACCGCGCTTCAACAGGGATTTCCAAATACGCCAGCGTGTGTATTGAGAAAATGTAAAAGTCGGTTCTCTTCGCCTATTCTTGTTCATGAAATATTACCAACGTTGAAAAATAAAATATTCTTGTTCGAGACACCTAGTATATACCGTTTCTCACAGGATTAGATTTTCGTTTTTGTTTTGTTATAATAAGAAACTTTCAGACGTATGTATCGAGTACACATTCGTTTACTTTAGGTTTAGCTTGGTATGAAAACGTAGAAAGCGAGAAACGGTCTAAGCCATCACGCTAAGGCTAAGTTCCCAAACTTTTCAGTCCTCGGACCCCCCCAAATAATTAAAAAATTCACGGACCCCGTCTGAGTTCTGAAATAAAACAAACAGCAAATATGATAGAAACTATTATATTTTAATTATATAAAGAAATATCTTGAGGTAAATTCATTATAAAAATTAAATATAATATATGCATCAAGAAACGGACTGTAGCAAAAAGTGTTTAAAATTAATTAAAATGTATTAAAATTAAAATTTTCTTAACTTGCAAAATTATAATATTAATGATATCAAACATAGTTTAATGTGAACAATGAAGCTGCTTTTGAACAATTAGTTCTGCAATATTGGGTTTAATGTCTGATAATTTCAATATTAAATCACTCTTGATATCAAGTTTATTTCTTAACTTGACTTCAAGTACGTGAGCAGGGAGAATGCGGTTTCACACAAATAAGCAGAGGGAAACACATTTAAATGCTTCAAAGCTTTCTTTGCGAGTTCAGGATAGTCAGTCATTACATATAACCCGAAGTCAGCTAGCTGTAATTGCGAAAACTGTAATTTTAATGAACTATCAGTTGAAAGTTATGCCAATTAATCTTCTTTTTGTAGTGTAAGCGACAGGTCTAGTCAGTTCGACTGACATGATCTGCTACACGACATGATTTAAAGACATTATTAAAGCCATTAGCTTAAAATTACTTTTACAATAACAATTAGTTTGAGCCTATAACAAAAATACTGGAATCTTCTACTAATTGTTTTAAGATTCTAAAATTTAAATTTCAGAATATAAAAAATTGGAGAAAATTGCGGTATATTCTAAATTTAATAATTTTAATAATAATTAATTTTCACTAGTTATAGATATTTTTGTTATTATGGTGTAGTCGTTCAATATAATGTTATTTTCGAGTCACTTTGTCTATAAACATTAGGATTTTATCGTTATAAAGGAACTGAACTACGCAGATCCCTCAACCGATCCCCACCATGAATGACATTTTCACTTTCATAGAGTAGTAGTTTTATCATATGTAATTGCTAATGTATCTCATCCTTAAAAATTAAATACTCATACTTTACTTGATATCAGCAAAATAATCTTCAAAAAATCACCCCCTTCCCTGTGAACTACCCTCTCCATTTATAAATATCTGATTTACCATTTCACAGTGGATTAATATGACTTTATTTTTGGAGCATTTATTTATCAAAATTATGTACTTTACTCTTGTTAAAACACAAAACAATGCAGGTAAACTACCCGTCTCCCTTAACCGAAGGACACCATTTTTGATATTTACACTTTCATTGAGTAATAGTTTCATTATATGTAATGACTAATGTATCCTATCTTTCAAAATGAAGTAGCTTATTCGACATAAGAAAGGTAATTTTCAAAAAATTACCCTCACCCTTCAACTACCATTTTAATTTATAGAAATTACCCTCTCCCCCTTCAATTACCCTTTTCATTTATAGGTATTTCATCTACCTTTCTACAGTGGATTGTTATGATCTTCTTTTCATGATACTTTATTTATCAAAATTAAGTACCTACTTTACTCTCGTTAAAACGTAAAACGCTGGTAAACTACCCCCCCCCTCTTAACCGAGCAACCTGGTTGCCTTGCAACAAAAGTATTTTATTTTTAACTTTTCCCATTGTTTGAAAAAGTTTAAATAAATTTTTAAATACTTTACTCTTGTTAAAACGTAAAACGTTTCAGGTAAACTACCTCTCCTCGTTAACCGATCTTCATCAAAACCAATAAGCCTTGAGTCCTCTACAACTCGGGCACGTATACAAAAAATTATTTGATTCTGTTAGAATTTGTGGCAGTTATCGTTCGCCATAGAAAAAATTCTGCATACAGATACACAACCACACACAGACACTTTTCGGAAAAAAAAATTTCTTCATGTTTTGAGGGTAGTACAATCAGAGTCAGCCCTTATCTCGAACACGATTTTTTTCGCGATCACCATACTTCCATTTCCTAACGGAACATGGAAGTTAAAACGCATGTAAAAGTTTCAAGACTCTATGTCGTCAGGTGTCAGACAAAATTGTACCTAAATTTTACGTATTTAACATTGCCAGCTTCCCTGAAATAAGAGGGAATTATATAACGTTTCGTATGTTACAAACGTTGTGGCTGCGATCGCATATGTTATGCTCACACAGTACGAGGATTGGAATATTAACCGTGTTACAGTACGTACAGGTATAGGCTAACAAGCTGATATTGTCAACACCGTCTTGGACGCCCGCTTGCTAAACGCTTGGAATTAAAGTTGCCCCGGGGAAACCTAAAACGGGCAGCCACCGATGTTTGCAATGCACCACCTTTATCGGTCCTCGGACGCCATTTTTGTCGTCTCTTCGCAAACAGTTTTGTACTTTTACACTTCTAAATTGTATCGGGAAAATTTCGTCCAACTCAGAACACCAAGCGGCTTAACTCACAACTGTGTATACGTAATATAAAACTAGTGTGATGTGTGTAATGAACAGTTTTTGTATGTGTGTCTTTTTACAAACAAAAAATAAATAAATAAACGTTTGTTAATAAGAGGGGTATAATAAATTAAATAAATTAATTAAATATATTTAACAAAGAAAATAAAAATTAATTAAATTATATAAAATAATTATCTGGATTATTATCCGTGCTGTAAGGCCGTGGTCTTCAAAAATCTTCACGCTGATAGATGTTATTAGCGCGATCAGACGCTTCGGCCTCACCTCTGGAGGCCACATTCAGTGAAAGGACTTTTAAAGAAAGTTGACAAGATTTACGACAGTTAACTACAGTACTATGGCAAAGGCTGAGTTCCGAAAAGGACTTTATATATATATAAAGAGTTTTCACGAAGTCAGCTGAAAGTCACTATCAGCCAATCAGAAGCAAGCGCAACTCTATAGGTCGAGCAGCAAGGGAAGCCAAACCCTATGTAAAGCGAGGCTTTCTGCAGACAAGGAAATTGCGCACTCACCGAGGAATTATGACGCCGGCCGTGAAAGCCTAAGGAACGAATAAAATAAAATAAATTAGTTCACAAAATTAAATAAGGGGCGTGAGCTGGGATTATTAATAAGTAAACATTTTCTGTGAGCTGAGATTTTTCGTGACGAATAAGTTGCTAGACAAGAGCAAAAATCATTAAAACATAATTTTGTTTAACATGCGTAAAAATAAATATATAAATATACATACATTGCCACGACGCTCTCTTGGATCGTCGTGTTGTACAGAGGAAACAGAATAATTAACACCAATTAAGTCACTAATTACACAAAACCGTTAGAAATCAACAAAGCATTCTTATACAATAATTCCAGTTAAATTTGTCCAACACACAACAATACATATCACCTTCTTATAGTTTTGCACTAATCACTTCCCATTAACGGTAACAATCACTTCGATCCGCCGCACTTGTAAAATCAAAATCTTCATGCGTAACTGAACTGCCCGCTTCGAAATCCAGTATTTATACATGCGCCGCCTTGCATTGTAGTGACACAGTGGGTCTGGATGTCGGTTGAGTAGTCAATTGACGTCTGGTAGGGGCACCTAGAACGTTACGTAATTCTGCCGCGCAGAATGATCTCTAAACGTCTGGAACAGGTACTTGTGTTATTTTTCAACTCAATGTAGCAACACACACACACACACACACACACACACACACACACACACACACACACACACACACACACACACACACACACACACACACACACACACACACACACACACACACACACACACACACACACACACACACACACACACACACACACACACACACACACACACACACACACACACACACACACACACACACACACAGAGTAATTTTTTTATGTAAATTATTTAATATTTACTACTATTTTTTAAATCAAGATATATTGTTTCCTTATTTAGAGAATGTTTCGGGAATTAGACATTGCAACGAGAAGCCTATCGAACAGCTCAGAACATTCTCCACTCTTCCTCCCGACCAGTGTGGCAGTCAAGGCCGTTCGCAAGTAGGTTCCAGTGTAACCAAGAACATTTGAGATACGCATTAAGCGGCATGAAGTGAGGATGGAAATTTTCTAGAACGCGTGCGCTACCTATAAAAAGCCATAGGAGCCGGCTTGTCGGTTCAGTGGTGTTGAGCGATTTCTTTAGCGCGGATCCAGTGTTTGTAGCGAAGTGTTGTTGTGTTCTAATAGTGCGGGATTCTTCGTAGTTGACATTATTATTACGTGTTGAAAATTTTTACTTGAATTGTTGTAAGAAACTATTCTTCTGCATCTTTAGAGGTTTGTTTTAATTGTAATTGAATGTTTCACTTTATATATTGTTACGTAATGCGGAAAAAGTGTACGCCATTACAGATCATTCTACGTGTTTCTCGGCTGTTCCAGTGGAATCCGGCTGTAACGTGTGTGTGCGTACATATTGCTCCTACTTTGAGATGAAGGACAATTACGTGACACTTGTCACGCAGCCGTAGCCGAGACTGATCCAGATTTCGCCGGTCCGCGCACACTGTGTTCAAGGCGGCAAGCAATTGCGCTCTAGTGTTTTCTAGTAGCGTTCTTGACGCGTAGTTTGGACTATTCTGGAATCTCAGCGAGGTAAAAATACAAGTACTCAGCGACGCTTAGTTCAGTTCTAGTGGCGATTTATTCCAGTGCGGTCTGAAGTATTGTGGCGAAGTGTTATCCGTTTTACAATTGTGCGAGACTATATTAGTTGACATTATTATTCCGTTTGAACAGTTTTTATTTAATTTGTTGTAAGAGACTATCTTGTTGATTATAAACTGTTTAATTGTGATAATTGAAGATGGTGATTAGTGAATGAATTGGTGTTTTGTATTTAATTTTCCACTGTACCATACGACGATCAGTAGACCGTATGTATATATATATATATATATATTCCATATAAAACAATTTTTTTTACACATGGTGGGGTTAATCCTGCAACGGAACACAGGATGATGAGCTATGTTATTTGTATCAGAGCACATGGATGACGAGCATTTTCATGTCTAAATTGGTTTTATGTAATATTTTGTCTTGTAGCCATAAGTATTGTATTTAGAGATGGATAAGCATGTAGGGTATACCAAATTCTTCATAAAAAGGTGTTCTTTATTGTCATGTATTTGTTGAGTGAATTTGTGCGGGTGTGATAACGCGTGATCGCTATATCTTCCGCGGTAATTAACCGATGGACGTGAAACTTTGACAATGAATTATTTATGTAAATAGCTTCAATTTGTGTATAGTCTATGGTTGATAACTATTTTAGAAATATGGTTTTTAAGTAGGAAAAACGCAAGTTGAAACGCTTATCATTAATAGGGTCATAAAAATTTGTAGATAATTCAACGCAAGTTAATGCATATTTATACAAACTCTTTCTGGAAAAGTTTGTATCTGTTGAAAGCATCAATTATGTGACTTGGGTTTAGCCAATCGGAAAACACTAAATTCAGTAACATTCATTCTCTGTAGAGTAAAGATCGAGACAGTCTGTCTGTAGCAGTTGCCAGGTGAAGTTGTGCTCGTGCGTGAGAGAGTTTTTCCCGAGCGAACATAGTAAAGTATAACTTGACATAATCCTTGGTATTCTGGACGAAGTTCTGCGTACACAGCCGAGTGGGTAAATTATTTAAATAGAATTATAATATAGTATAGTGCTTTTCGTGTAAGTTTAAGATATCCGCTTAAGGAATATAAAGACACTTCAAGATTGCTTGGAAGGTGTACAACTAATACACCTTATTAAATTGATACCCATATTCAAACTGAGATTGCTAAAATTTGCATATCAATTAATAATAAACTGTTCTAGGGAAATAATAAGCATTGTGTGTTTAACGTATTTGAGAAGAGGACGACAAAACGAAGAGGACGCCGGACGAAGAGGACGCCAGGAAGGAGTGACGCTGAAGAAGAGGACGGCAGGACGGGAGCGGCGGTAGGAAGCGGAGGATTGCACGTACTGAGGTCGTAGCCTCAATCAAGTAAAACCGATATATTATCGAACATTATAAACTATTATTGCAAATTACAATACATGACAATTTATAATACAATATACTTCTTTAAAAAACTATATTTGTGTGTATAATAAATAATTTTTCATCTCCTCCATAATAGACTTGTTTGTGATTTTTACACACTCCCTATATCCTTATTAGTATAATAAAATTTGATCTCTTGCATAAGGATATTTGGCGCTGGCCAACGTTGGGCTCGATTTTTTGCATTAGTTGTAAAAAAGAAGACATTATTTGAGTGTGTATAGAATAAATTCATTGAACTAATTGTATGTGCCGTTCTATGTTATCAGGGAGTGTAGATTGTTTTAATACGCTCTCTTATCAAATATTTGAACAATAGTAGTAAATTGTCTATGTGGAGATTAAAGTATTATTTGTATTTGTGTTACATTAGGCTTGTTTCCATTTGATTGAGATACTGGACTATAATAATAAATACATATAAACTGACAGTTATTCGTAAAAATAATTATTACAAATATCGCCGTTGCTATAAATAAAAAAATATAATATCTGTTAAAATTATAAAATAAATAATCAATATGGCAGGACTAGAATTACAGAATACATTAGCTGCATTATTAGCAAATGTACAGAAAATATCCGAAGAAATTATGGCTAGTAAAGAAGAAGCAGTAAAACAAAATAGGTCACTGCAGTCGCTTCACGATGAGAATAAAAAAATATATAACGCGGTCCATGACCAGGCAAAACAAAATAAACAACTTTTAGAGTCAACCGAAAAACGTATAGGCGAAAAGGTAGAAATAATTCGCAGCAATATTGGGACCGCTTTAGAAGCGAACAATTCTCGCATCAATGACTGTGAAGCTAAAATCACTGGTGTAGAGGAAACAGTAGTTCAACACACATCTAGGTGAGTGAGCTTATAGCTGAACAAGATCAGTGAATACAGGAGCTGGAACAACAGCTGGCCCGACTCCAGAGTACCTCGACAACGGCGAACTAGACCACGTTCATCTATAGAACTGTAGAAGAAAACAATTCACAGTTGAAATTCTTCGGTAAAGATAGTGAGAATCCACTTCATTTTCTTAAGAGCTGCCAGTGAGACATGGAAGCAATAGTGAGATGGATAAAATAAACAATGTAGTCAGAAGATTAAAGGGCACTGCAGCTGAGTGGTTCACGGTTGTACAAGATAAAATAGTTACATATCAAGGTCTGGTACAACATTTTAGGGCGAGATACTGGAACAGCGAAATACAGCGGAAAATACGCGTACAGCTGGAGTTTGGTAGGTATTCCAGTGTAAAAGGGTCTAAAGAAAATTATTTAATCCAACTCATATCTCGTGCGAAGTATCCAGAACCAGAAATGTCAGAGCCGGAGATGGTAAATAAATTAGCCCACCATTTCGGACGCGGTATTCAAATTGCTGTAATTACACAAGGTATTAAATCATTGGTAGAACTACTCCTATTGTTAACCAAATGGGATAATTTTGACAGTCAAAATAATAGTAATAATAATAGTGAACCGGCTCGTAAACAATTTCAGCCGCAACAACAACAAAAACAATCACAACAATTTAAAAAAAACCTAATTTCAAAAAGTTCAATCAAAGTAATGTATCGGCAATTAATAAAACATACCATAACGAACAACAGTGTCAAAAATCGTATGTGAACAATACTAGTGGTAAGAGTGTATACATTGCTTCAGGCCTATATTCTGAAGATGTTAAAGATGAATTGAAGTATAGTAATTGTGTTAATGATGATGTGGAACATGTTAGAAATAAGAGTGATAATGATACGGTTGTGGGCGCGAAAATTAATGGATGTGTAGGTAATATATTATTTGATACTGGGGCTCAAATTTCTCTAATCAGTAAGGAATTTATCGACAAACACAGACACCAATTAAAAAAAACACCGATCTTACCTGTCAACAATGCAATTGTCACGACAGCTTCAGGTGATTCACAAACTATTAATAAGCAAGCACTTATCACAATAAATTCACAAGGGATGGAAATGGAAATACCCGTTCTTATAGTCAAAAATCTAGTGTACGACATTATAGTAGGCACTGACACATTAAGGAAAATACACGCTACAATTGATTTCACTAATAAAACGCTAGAATGCACAGTTAAAAATACAAAACATAAAATTAATTTGGGTTATTCGCTCAGTAAGGTAAGTCAATATGACAACGCAGCTGATCGATGTACGCCCGTTAACATACAGAAGCCTGCTGTTAATCGCTTAGATAAGATACAGCTAACGGTGGTGCGCCCAATAAGGAGATAACAGATGGTCAACGAAAACAATTAAATAATATTTTAAATAAATATGAATCGATATTCAAACACAGCACACAATTACCAACGTTTATGAACATAAAATACAAGTTAGCGACGAGAATACATTTATAAGAAAAGCATATCCGATCCCATTAAATTATCAGCAACAAGTTGAAGAAAAAAATAAAATGTTAGAGAGTAATATTATTGAACGAGCGGATAGTAATTTTTTAAACCCGATGGTGGTCGTTAAGAAAAAAAATAACGACATACGCATTTGCTTAGATATGCGAAATCTTAATAATATAACACAAAAATGTTACGATTGTGCTCCCAACGCGGAAAATTTGTTTGTAAAATGTCAAGGAGTAAAATACATGTCGCGTCTGGACCTAAAAAGTGGGTTTTGGCAGATCCCTTTAGCCAAATTCACAGCCTTTTTATATAAAAACAAATGTTACCAGTTTAAGGTAGTACCTTTTGGTTTGTTACCAGCCTAGCCGCTATGGTTAAGTGCCTTGAATTGGCATTAGGGCCGGAGGTCGACGATTTTGTAAGTGTGTTTGTTGACGACATACTTATTATATCGAAGTCGTTCGAGGAAAATATGCAGCAACTGGATATCGTTTTCCGCAAGTTAAGAGATGCGAACCTTGCGCTCAACTTAGAAAAATGTAAATTTGGAAAATCACAAATAAAATTCCTCGGGCACATTATTTCTGCGGAGGGTGTAAGTACTGACCCGGAGAAAATTCAGCCCATTACGGAATTTCTAAATCCAACAAAAGCGAAGGATATCAGGGCGTTCCTTGGATTGACTGGATATTTTCGCCGTTTCACACCGGAATATTCTAAAATCATAGAAATTCTGCTGGAATTGTTAAAGAAAAACACCAAATGGAGATGGGAAGAGCGACACGAGGCAGCTTTCAACGCTACAAAAGAATATTATACAGCAAGAACTTACACGTGTTCCACCGGAAAAAGAAGGAACGTATGTTCTTAACTGTGATGCTTCAGACTACGCGATCGGTGGTGTATTGTATCAACGGAATAATAAAGGAGAACATAAGGTAATTGCACATGTAAGTAGATCTTTAAAAGGAGCCGAAAGAAATTATTTTACATCTGAAAAAGAGATTCTTGCAATTGTGTATTGTATCAGTAAACTTAGATATTACCTAGTGGGTCAACTCTTTGAAATTCTCTCAGATAATCAGGCTTTATCGTTCATGCTTAATTGTAAACTGGCCAATGCGCGGATATCGCGTTGGATCATGGCGATCCAAGAATACGATTTCAGCATCAAGTATTGTAAAGCCAGTGAGAATAAAACTACTGATAATCTAAGTAGATATCCCCCCCATCATCGAAGAACAGTACTCCTCAACTAGGAGTGAAATTCAAATTCTGGCAGTCAAGTATACATTACCAGATGACTTAAAGAATAGGTTGAAATTGGTAAATCTTGAACAACAGAAGGACGCAAAATTAAGAAAAATTAGTGAAGAAATACAAAGGCAAGATGTACTGTATAAAATAATCGACGGACAATGGAAGATTATGGTTCCTGATGATCTCGTAGAAGATTTAACGTGGGCTTGTCATGAAAGTCTTGCTCATGCTGGAGCTTATAAATGTTATTTGGCGATGAGAGAAGGCTTCGTACGGTTGAACATGACAAGGAAAGTTAAGTCTATTTTGCGAACATGTCACATATGCCAGACAGCTAAATACCCAAATCGACACACCTATGAGGAGATGGGTAACATCATTACAAAGAATAAGAGTGATCTACTGTGTATCGATTTTTTAGGTCCGCTACCACGTGCTGCAAGGGGTATGAAGAACCTGGTTGTTTGCACAGATGCATTTCCTAAGAACGTAAGTTTATATGCAATTGGACTACCTACTTAAATTGGACTGGCAGTATTAAATGTTGTATTAAATAAATACATTCCGAAATATGGTCCGGTGAAGAAAATTCTATCTGACCAGGGTAAACAATTCACCAACAAGAAGTGGCAGTCCGAATTAGAGAAGCACAATATACAGGCAGTGTTGACAGCAATCCGGAGACCGCAAGGTAACCTCGCCGAAAGGGTTAACAGGGAGTTAGGGCGTCTGTTTCGCACTTATTGTAATACTAACCAGAGTAGGTGGCCGGATTATCTCGAGTTTTTCGAGGCGTCCATCAACAGGAATTACAATGACACGACAGGATTTACACCTAACGAACTACAAACCGGGGAAATGCCAAAGCGTGTCTGGGATGGGTGCATCACGAGGATTGCAACGCAGAATTTGCTTATTCCAAATTTGGCTAAAAAGATAGAAGCTAGGAGACGCATTAAAAAGTGTGCCGAAGAACGGACGGAAAAGTTTAATGCGGATCACAAACTTGTAACGTTCAAAACTGGAGAGAAGGTACTCCTGCGAGCTTTAAATGTAGGCCACAGGGAAGATAATACTGCAGCCAACTTCTTTAGATTATACAACGGTCCATATATTTTGTCGAAACAAGTGGGTAAAAATACATACATTGTCACAAACCCAAATACAAACAGGGTGATAGGGAAGTTCCATGCATCATCCTTAAGAAAATACTACGTTAAAGATAATTAAACCTAAAATGCCAGGATATAGGTAGAATGACTGGTAGGAAATTGTATAAAAATATGTGTAAAGTAAGAATAATTGTGATCATGTTGGAAAAATGTATGGATGGACTGTGGTATACATAGACTTAGTCAAATGACGTCAGAAGTGTGATACGCTTATCTGTGTTCAGGAATGTTGTTGATATCTAGCCACGTGCGTTTGTTGTTTACACTAGGGCTGTCAAAGTAACAGTTAAGGAATGTGTTTGATAGAAGCTATTCATTTATTTTGATTTTTGAAGTTATTATGTTATTATTTGGATGATTATTATTATTGGGAGGAAGTTATGTCAATTTAGGTTAGGAAGAAAAAAAATTTTATATTCCATATACAAATTTTTGTTTACACGTGGTGGGGTTAATCCTGCAAAGGAACACAGGATGATAAGCTTTGTTATTTGTATCAGAGCACATGGATGACGAGCATTTTTATGTCTATATTGGTTTTATGTAATATTTTGTCTTGTAGCCATAAGTATTGTATTTAGAGATGGATAAGCATGTAGGGTATACCAAATTCTTCATAAAAAGGTGTTCTTTATTGTCATGTATTTTTTGAGTGAATTTGTGCTCGTGTGCGGGTGTGATAACGCGTGATCGCTATCTTCCGCGGTAATTAACCGATGGACGTGAAACTTTGACAATGAATTATTTTGGTAAATAGCTTCAATTTGTGTATAGTCTATGGTTGATAACTATTTTAGAAATATGGTTTTTAAGTAGGAAAAACGCAAGTTGAAACGCTTATCATTAATAGGGTCATAAAAATTTGTAGATAATTCAACGCAAGTTAATGCATATTTATACAAACTCTTTCTGGAAAAGTTTGTATCTGTTGAAAGCATCAATTATGTGACTTGGGTTTAGCCAATCGGAAAACACTAAATTCAGTAACATTCATTCTCTGTAGAGTAAAGATCGAGACAGTCTGTCTGTAGCAGTTGCCAGGTGAAGTTGTGCTCGTGCGTGAGAGAGTTTTTCCCGAGCGAACATAGTAAAGTATAACTTGACATAATCCTTGGTATTCTGGACGAAGTTCTGCGTACACAGCCGAGTGGGTAAATTATTTAAATAGAATTATAATATAGTATAGTGCTTTTCGTGTAAGTTTAAGATATCCGCTTAAGGAATATAAAGACACTTCAAGATTGCTTGGAAGGTGTACAACTAATACACCTTATTAAATTGATACCCATATTCACCCTGAGATTGCTAAAATTTACATATCAATTAATAATAAACTGTTCTAGGGAAATAATAAGCATTGTGTGTTTAACGTATTTGAGAAGAGGACGACAAGACGAAGAGGACGCCGGACGAAGAGGACGCCAGGACAAAGAGGACGCCAGGAATGAGTGACGCTGAAGAAGAGGACGGCAGGACGGGAGCGGCGGTAGGAAGCGGAGGATTGCACGTACTGAGGTCGTAGCCTCAATCAAGTAAAACCGATATATTATCGAACATTATAAACTATTATTGCAAATTACAATACATGACAATTTATAATACAATATACCTCTTTAAAAAACTATATTTGTGTGTATAATAAATCATTTTTCATCTCCTCCATAATAGACTTGTTTGTGATTTTTACACACTCACTACATCCTTATTAGTATAATAAAATTTGATCTGTTGCAATATATATATATATATATATATATATATATATATATATATATATATATAATAAAAAACAAATCAACTAGAAAACATATTTATATATGTTAAGAGACCATATCAACTAGAAACCGTATGTGTGTGTGTGTGTGTGTGTGTGTGTGTGTGTGTGTGTGCACCAAGGAGAATATGTTTCGTAATGAAAGCTATAAAACATTTTACTGTTTGCTAGCTCTCCGCCTACTGCGTCTTGCTTGAGTAGCTAATTTCCATACTACGGCAGTGTGCATTCCGTCTAGAAGATTGTGTCGTGATACGCTTATCGTAATTAATTTTACACGCAAATTGTACGGTAAAGTATATTGTTATGTTTATTTTCTGTTCCGCTCATTTCCTGCTGCTGTTGGAGTTAATTCGAACCTCATTATGTCGTTGTCTTATCTGAGAGCACAGCGTTCTTCCAACTGTCATTACTGTTACTTTTATCCAAATTATTATTGTCATTTTCATCATAAGATTATCTGTCTGTCTGTGTACCTGTCTGCCTTTCTGGTCTCTCTCTCTCTCTCTCTCTCTCTCTCTCTCTCTCTCTCTCTCTCTCTCTCTCTCTCTCTCTCTCTCTCTCTCTCCTCTCTCTCCTTCCGTCTCGAAGTTGTGACACTTGCTCGGAGTGACAGTTACTCTGAGATCAAATGTAGTGACATTTGCTCGGAGAAACAATGGTTCTAGGAAATTCATAATGATTCCAGGAAGTATATTATGGTATCAAGCAGTTACATTAGTACAGAAGCAAACGATGAGTTTCAGAAACCGTTACGTGTTAACCACTAAGTCCTTTGTCAACTAACGGTTAATTAAAAAAAAAAAGTTCCTTATTGATGACATTCAGTCTTTTGAAAACAACTTATATTTGCAGATAGCCTGATGAAACTCATTGCGCCTAAATCCCAGCTATCTTATACGGGTGAACAGAGTCGTCGTTCAGGAAATCAGAAGGTGAATGGAAAGAAAGACTCGATTTTAAAAAAGAAAAATAACTAAATAATTTACCTTAATTGAAACCGTCCAGTGACTTCAAGGATGTATATTTATGACGCGTTTCGAGTCATATGACCCTTCATCAGATAATTATCACTCACGAGGAGATCATCAAATATTAAAATTCACATGAAACGCACATATGTATAATTGTAAAACTAATAAGAGCGTCCGACACAGTGCACTGCGCGAGGCCCACTGGACACTCTCGCGCAGTGCACTGTGTCGGACGCTCTTATAAGTTTTACAATTATACATATGTGCGTTTCATGTGAATTTTAATATTTGATGATCTCCTCGTGAGTGATAATTATCTGATAAAGGGTCATATGACTCGAAACGCGTCATAAATATACATCCTTGAAGTCACTGGACTGTTTCAATTAAGGTAAATTATTTAGTATATAAAGTGACTTGGACCGTACAAATAATAATGCTTAAAAATAACTAGTATAGTTTGACAGGAAAGACTTTGATAACACTATAGACATCATTCACCCTCGGCCGATAACTCGCAGCGAGAGCCCAATTTCATTACAGGAATCAGATCACAGCTCCCTTTGGCCAGCTCTTCGTTCGACCTAAAAACATTTTATCCAGAAGTCCAGTCCTTCCTCACGAAGGTTGAGGATAGTCTTCACCCACCTGACATGGGGGTACATTTTAGCTGATACGTCATTTCTTCAGAACTCAAGCATCCACTTATTTGATGTTTTTTCACCATATCTAGCTCTACTTCTTGTCAAATATATATTATAGACAGAAACGTAAAATTCTGCACCTGTCATGTCTTGTTTTCTATGGCGAACAATAATTGTCGCAAATTCAAACAGAATCAAATAAGTTTTTGCATATGTGCCTGCGTTGTAGAGGACTCAAAGTCTTTTGATTTTGGTGAAGATCGGTTAAGGTGGTATTTTAAAATATAAATCTTAGAACATGGAAGTCATGTATGGTTCTCCATACAGATTTTTATGTTGTTAATAACAATATTAATTATATTCATTACGATTGAAAATAATTAATTAAAATTGTTATATTACATTTTAATTATATGCTTTAGTTAATTAGATACATCAATTTATTAGAATTATTACCATAAACATTAAATACATCATTATTAGTTGTTATTATTGTTATTTCATTGCTTCTATTATTTTGCCCTTTTAAGTATTGTAGCGAGAAGCCTATCGAAGAGCTCAGAACATTCTCCACTCTTCCCCCCGTCCAGTGTGGCAGTCAAGGCCGCTCCAAAGTAGGTTCCAGTGTATTCAAGAACACTAGAGACACGCATTAAACGGCATGAAGTGGATGGAAAATTTCTAGAACGCGTGCGTTACCTATAAATAGCCATAGCAGCCGGTGTGTCGGTTGAGTGGTGGGTGTTGAGCGATTTCTTTAGCGCGGATCGAGTGTTTTTGTGTTATAATTAGTTCAAATTCTTTATAGTTGACATTATTATTGCGTGTGGACAATTTTTACTTGAATTGTTGTAAGAGACTATCTTGTTAATTACAAATTATTAATTGTGATAATTAAAGCTGGTAATTAGTGATTTCATTGATGTCTTGTATTTTGTTTTCCATTGTACCATACGACGATCGGGGAGACCGTAGTAACAATATATTAGACACGCATGCAGGAGTGTGCGCGCTCACACACACAATATTAGTCTAATTTTGATACTTCTGATATTGAAGGCTTTTTTAAGGCTGATCACCGGCTCTCTTCAGGCGCTCGGAGTATTTTTCAGGTGTACCAGCTTTTTTTTTTTTTTTTTTTTTTAGAATCGACTTCTTTTCAGAAACAGAAACATTCCTATAAAGTATACTACCAATCGAGTACTGGAAACTTGAAGAATTCTAACCTAACTTCTAGCCTGTTTCTGTCTTAAACTATTTAATTTACAAAATAATATTCTTTCCATGTTGTGACATCGTGAAATTGTTACCTATTGATGTACCCTTCACTATTTTTCCATTAATTCTCTATCATTTTATTTAGTGGTCAACGCCCTCCGAGAATACGCTGAGTACTACGGTCACACATTTGATAGAATATCCATCAACCATGAAGCAAAGAAGAGAAAAATCTCTGTTGTGAAGATAATCAATTCATAATGATTAATTTGATAATCATTTAAAAACTTTTAAAAATCTGAGAAGCTTTGGGAATCTTCCGGATTTAGCTTTCAGTCACAAATTGCAGTTAAAAGCCATCTCTGAATAACTCATATGATTAGTACATATTGCACGGAAAACGAATTTTAGTTATTATATAAATGACTCTGTATATCAAGCTATTAACAAAAATCAAAAACAGAATTTAAAAAAGCGAAAGGGTTTCTGGGACCTGTAAAAGACTACGCTAAAAGTGTAGCGCTCTCTGAAAACTGAAAACGGTACACCGTAGCTAAATTATAATACAATTTGTAGCTCGTTATAAAATTATAAAATAATAAATAATTAAAATAAAAGTCTAGCACACATCTATCTAAGCACGATTTATTCTTATAGTCCTCTCTTTAATAAAATTTAAACTTATAATGCAGGTCTTCATTCTAGAATATCGTAGATAAAGAAGCAGGAACACCCTCACGAATTTGAGGGAAAGTCAGAATTCCTCTTTTTCTGCCAATAAGATTCTAACATTGTCACGATATTAATTGATGAATCATTGGGAACTTGGCGAAAACATATTAATATAAAGGTTTAAAAGAAAACATACAGACACTTGGTAAGTTTCACAGTTTATTATTTACCTCTGACAGCTGTTTCAGCTTATTAAGAAATTCTCAACGAGATCATGGAAACAACTAAGAAGTGAAGGAGGTGAACATGTGTTTAGGATGTGTATTCGAACATGTGTGTGGGGTGTGTATGCGGGAGGGGGTGGAGAAGCTAGTAAGAGAAGGTCAAGTGTCTGTAAAAAATATATGATATCAGTAAACAAACGTTTTTCATTACTAGTAAACAATAAAGAAAAATCAAACGTACAAAAGAAATATGGAGTTTATAAAATACACTGTGCAGAATGCGATGCTATTTATATCGGACAATGTGGCTGTGATCTGAACATCGCATTTCTGAACATAAAAAGCGATTTTAACTAATACAGCCAATACAGGTTTTACAAATCATTGCTTACAACACAATCACTTCATAGATACAAAAAACATAACACTACTGCACAACATACAAAAAGGTAAAAAAAAATGGGTTTATTAGAAATTCTAGAAATTAGAAAAGCAATCAAAAGTAACAAAAATTTAACAAACGAACAAAATGAATTCTGTGTATCTCCTTTATTAAAATTTGTTATTTAGTTTAGTTAATTTTTATACTTTGCCTTCCAATTATAGGTTACTTAGTAATTACAGACACTTGACCTTGTCTTAGTAGCTTCTCCACCCCCTCCCGCATACACACCTCACACACATGTCCGGATACACACCCTAAATACATGTTCACCTCCCTCACTTCTTTGTTTAGTTGTTTCTATGATCTCTTTGAGAATCGCTTAATAAGGTGAAACAGCTGTCAGAGGGATCGCTTAATAAACTATGAAACTTACCAAGTATTTGTATGGTTTTTTAACCTTTCTCACATTGTTTGTATGTTAATTAAATAGGATTAGAAAAATGAATTAGACAAAGTACTTTTTTGTTTGTATACACCTATGTTATGTGTGTGTTTTTGTGTTTTATCAACTCGTTGATAACATATATACATACTGAGCAAATGTCACTTCGAGCAAGTGTTCCGACCCTCTCGACCTCTATCTCTAACTCTGTCTGTCTGTCTGTCTATCTACCGCTACCGTTACGCTGTTTACATTGTCGTAAGTTATTTTTTTGGCGTTCTGAACGTTGCAAACTTTACGACGTCCATACCCACCTACGTATTACACTGTCAGAAAAGTGGTTTACAATAGCAAAATCCCGGTCAAAATATAAATGCATTTTTCAATTTATACAAAATTTTCTATTGTGCAGTTTTCGAGCTTTGTGGTTGTGACTCCGAAACCGAAATTATGAAAAACAAAGTGACGGAAGTACTATGGCGGACATGACTATATGATAACAAAACAGTTACTGATCTGGTCTCCTCCAATTCTGTCAACCTGTGCATGTAACTATTTTCGCACGCGCACACGCGCGCGCGCGCGCACACACAGCCACACAATAAAATTCTCATGTGTATGTGTACGCCTGTTCATTATCTCTGTATTGCCCTTATGCAGATGTTGGTGATAACAATAAAATTCTTCGAAACGTCAACAGAAATATTTTAAAATTGAGTGCAGTCCGTAACAGAACCTCATAAAACCTTTCGTCAATTGATTAATTGACAGTGATTACAAAGCTAAAGACAACGTCTTGTGTCACACAACTTGTGGCACACTTTGTAGGGTAAGGTTACATAATATGGTGATATACTTAACACGGTCCAATATCATATAATATACCTAATATGTGATATAATATATACTATATGTGATACATGTTATATACTATAAGCATATTATACTTAATATGGTCTCAACACGCGAATCGCTTACTCTCTACATTGGCTCTATTTGACTCTGTGTTAGGGGGTTTGTTAAGTTCAACTACACGCTGGTGAAACAAAGAAAGGCATATTGATAAACTGTGGTGTAACTGGCTGCTCGGGGGAGGAGGGGAATGAGATTAGTTTATGGGTGGGGGTTTGAGACTAGTTTGAAGACTGGAGTCCCCCATTTTCCTCAGCACGAATGAGATATTCATTGTAGCCTATATTTCATGAGATTCTTCCGATACAATTAATTACGCAATTATTTAAATACTTATTTTAATAAACGCAACAGGCTTAGAAATAGACCTACGTCAAGTGATTGTGGAATTTCACTTAAATATTTAATAGCTCTAGGGGGGGGGGAGGAAATGATCTCCTCCCCACACCACTTAGTTAGGCCACTATTACTGTTAAACCAAACGGAAGAGGCCGCGGAACACAAGTCATCATATGCTCAACTCATATATGTCAGCGTTTATAAAATGAAATAGAATAATTTGCTTTTAGTAACCACACAGTATTTATTTATGAATTCAAAAGTCTGCGCCAGAAGAAGTGTGGTGTAAATAAATAAAACATTCTCAGCAATTGTTTGTTGGGTGTGGACGACTGCCAAAATGTGCTACAATTCCTAAGCAACAAGTATGACATAAATCTGGAACAGTTCCATAAACACAAAACTCTTGTATGTGTGCAGGACCTGATTTACCATTAGGCTAAGGAGGCTAGAGCGCAAGCTTTTGGGGGGGGGGCGCGAAAATTTAACAGACAAAGCAATAAAAAAACTGATACTGCCAATGTAATAAATCGATATGGAGAACCATACATGACTTCCATGTTCTAATTAATTATAAAATTATTTTTAATAAGTGCACTCAGAACGAAACCAAACATATCAGCTTGCTTTTGGTAAACACGCTAAGAAAGATAATCAAAATACGAATTGAATCTTGGAATCAATAAAAGATGGAGAACAGTGCAGAAGACGCCGCAATAATGATCTGTACACACGTGTTGAGAAAATCACAGACGTAATTAGAAAAAGAAGTATTTCTTTTTACGGACATGTTCAAAGAATCTATCCTGACAGACTAAGCTCAGACATGGCTATTTTAGAAAGCTCAAAATGTCCAATGCGTGGTTCAAGGAAACAGAAAAAGACATAGAAGAACTCCAGATTACTCAAGAAGACATTGAAGAATGCTTGGCACTCAAAATGAAATTAAAAAATGTCCAAGGTTTTCAGGAAAAACCAAGGAGAGGACATCTGGAAAAACCCATCTGGACTGTCGAAGAGAGGGAGAGACATCGATAAACAATGAAGGATATATGGATGAAAGGAACCACTTTACCCAACGTAGTCCAGATTGGCTCAAAGGAAAAAAGTACTTTGCTCAAAATGGCGAGCGGGTTCCACAGCTCAAGGAGCATACTAGTGTAAGAAGAAAGATAACACAAAAACAAGAAAGATGATACATTAAAAATTTTAAATGTTATAAATAATAATTCTGACTAATTAACGTAACAAAAGACAGTTTTGTTTATTTGATTTTAGGATAAGGACAATAGCGGAAGGAAGGGATAGAGGAAGACGGACGGACGGACGGAGGCAGTGGGAACAAACAAACGAAATGATAGTGGCAGTGGAACGCGTGAATTCATAAATTACGGCCGCGAGCTCGAGAGTCAGTCGTTGTGTGTAATAATGCTAAAGACGACAACGACACAATGGACATTGCGGGAAACAAAAGCCACTGTGTTAGTCTCACAATGACACGACAGCCAGCGTTCATTAGAAATGTGCGAGACCCAGATTACGCCGTTGCCAGTAAACTCACACACACACACACACACACACACAGAGAAATGGTACATTTTGACAACCGTAGTATAAGAAAAACGTATTGTTCTTGAACACTCTCGTATCGTTAGTGAAATCAGTTTTGCCAGGTCAATTAAAGCTTTCCCCCCCACTTAGCTGCTGAAAATTTCCCCGTTTGGGACTCATCTTCACATCGAAAGAATATCTCAAGTGCAGGCTTTTTTTAGCTGCTACTCAGCTAAAAGAATCAGATTCCAAATTTTAAAAGAGGCTTTTCCACTTCTTGGATGAATTTTATATCCACCGTCTGATCATTCATTGTATAGATGAAAGTAAAAGTTAATAAAAATTACAAAAACTATAAAATGAATATAAGAACTTTAAAACATTATAAAATGAATTTACAGTAAAAAAAAAAAACGCAGAACGGAAAAGGTTGCACAACTGCGCGACACAAGTTGTTTTTCGACTAGACAGATGGGTTGCGTGCGACTGAAATGTGAGCGTTTTCAAACCGGTGTTTTTGCGATCGCGTCGTGTGCGGCGCCCCATTCCACTACGGTGACGGGTCGCAAAACGGTTGGTCGCGCAATTTTTTAACAACTAAAGTCGCAAAACAATCGAGCCGTGTGCGGAGGACCTAAGAACTTCTAAATAAACTTAGCGCAGTGATGGTAACAGTCAACGTTCTGACACGCAACGAGCATCGCGCCAGACACGTCTCGCGCTCAAACAGAGGTGGGCCGATATACCTGTAACAGGTATTTTAGAACGATATTTTTGTGGAACGGATATAATAGTGACTGAAAAGTTCAAATACCTGTTACGATTCAACAATAACGGAAAGTCGAAATACACTTTCTGATTACTCGCGGCATCGCGGTTCCGAGTCGCGGGACCCCCCCCCCCCAAACAACTAACGTGTAAACAAGGAACAAGTAACAAGTAGTATCATACTACCAATATTAGGAGTATTACGGGTACACAAGTAACAACAAATAAACGAGTACTACAAGTATTAGGAGTATTACGAGTACACGAGTACGAACTTCGTACTACGAAGCCACTTTTTGGTGCTGAATACTTCATTCTGCGCATGTGCCATACAAGTACGAACGAAGAAAAACAGCGAGGTTCCGAATATCTCTATGCCAAAGACGAAGCCGTTTTTAATAAATGAAAAAAATTCATACTGATGTTACATTTATTCTCGTGTGTTATGCAGAAATATAATACAGATTATAATAAAAAATTATATATTATGCTAGTCACCAACTTGGTAAATTTTGAAAAAGCAAATTATATTGTGTTACCTACAGAGTGGCTGATAGTTGATAGGCCATATAGTACTTTTTGTTAATGTGATTTCGGAGATGATTTTAACTTCACTGCACATCTCATGTAATTTTTTTTTTACATTATTTGTTGTGCTATTACGTGTACTCTATATTTCATTGCCTGAGTTTAGCAACTGATTTTGTCTAACTAAAATGGAATCAATAATTTGATATTAAATCTATGTCAGTTTGTGTATTCCTAGTGAAAACTTACATTAGTATTCCCAAAGGGAGATAGGCCTATAAATTCTCTTGTTTCTTATTTTCTTTTAAACAGTAACAGCTTAATAAAGTCACAGTGTAAAGTAACACTGTTAATACTTTTAGTTTCAATTAATTTCTTATAACAAATTATATAATACAGGTATATGTATAATAGGTAGACCCTATGTATAAAAACAAGTATTTGTACGTGTTACTTTTTTGGAACGGTATCGTTCGTACCTGTTATTTTCAAATACTAGTTTAGCACATTTCTACTCAACTTTTGTGTGTGCACAAACCTTAATGACCCTCCTCAGCATCATCTCTAAGTAAGATGTTGTTTTAGCTGCAATGTCAGCGACGTATCTCTGTTGCATTGTATGCAAGCACACACGCATCCACGCACGAACAATTAACTGACTTGCCGTAAACGTCGTTCCAAGGTGAATTCAAAATGTCATCTTTACTGTCGCAACTACGTTACCATAGAAATTGATTGTTTTGCAATATCAAAATAGGCGCGTGTTGACATACACATCCCTGGACGATTGTTGACTATCAATAGGATACCAGTAGGCTATGTACTCTGAGCTGCATAACTCGCTCAGTATTTCGAACGAAGTACGTTTATTATTACATAAAGCTTGATATTTGGTAGTTTTTCAGTTATGGGAAAATTACAAAAATCTCGATTACTTTAATATTTCGTTAGTAATATACAATTGTAGAGGACACAATCACACGATAAACCAGTGGCGTGGCGTGGGTACATAACACCTATTGCCGGTTGTGATAGGTCTAAGACTTAACCTAAAAATTAATTCGAACTTTTTCTTGTACCAAGTGTTCTTTTTGGAGTATTTTCTATCATTCGCTGAGAGAAGAAGAGGGTCCTGGTTCAACGGGATCTGACTTTATTATACTTACACAGAATGAATCAGAACAAAAAAATAGAATTACAAATAATAAAGACAAACAGAGAAACAGAGAAACACATGACTAAACGAACAAAACACAAATAGGTACGTAGTATCTGCTGCACGTCAGTTCCGAAAACGAACATAGCTGCTAACTGAGCGTTTCGCCGGTTTATACAGCGGCAACACATTGGTCGGACGAATGTGTCCCCCTCCACAGTCAGTACAGTGACAAGTAGTACGAGGTCAATGACCTTACGCAGTAAATCATTGCCGAAGTCTGAGCCGGCAACACAAGACGGTGCAAGTGTCCAGCAGTTCGAAAGCAATGCTACGCTTTTCTTCAAGTTTCCCTACTAACATTGTTCGGATTTCAAATTATTCGATAACTAAAGTAGTTATTCTGTGATATAGGGGATTCAATGTAGATTTTGCTTTGGAAAAAAATCCGTATAGGGAGAACTTTTAAAAATCTTATTTAGAAACATATTACAAACAACATATTAAAAAGTTCTCCACCAAAAGTGGTTGGAAATTTTTTTATTAAACAAATTAGTTGCAAAATAGCTGTTGCAAATATTATTTAAAATATTTATTATGGACAAAACTGACTTCATTTTTGGAAAGTACAGAAAATTTCACATAAAAAACCCTATATAAAGATTTCTGTAAAATCAAAACTGTGGACTGCAGAATAATTTGTTTATCGCTCGAAAAATACCGCTCGGAGACGCAACGTCTACCGTGCGGGAAGCGCTCGGCCGCGCACGTCGCGCATTAAATTTGTTATAACTTTTTAACTAAATGATCAAATTGAATGAAACAAATTGCAAATAAAAGAGTAATACTACAGCTATTGTAACTATATACATTTTTAAGTGAAAAAAGGTCTGTGAATATGTATAGAAAGTGGACCTTCTAACATTTTTTGAATGAAACTAGTCAAAAGGCTGCCACTACTGTAATTTTGCTGATAAACATTTGAAACTTTCACGGTGTACTCTTCAAGTAATGTAAAAAACGATGCTTTATTTTTAAAAAATCTTAAAAATTTAGTTTGAATGATACACAATTTCAAAAAATCGAAATTTTAAGAACATGACAGTTTTCGAATTTTATTCCTAACTTCAACAAGCTATAAAATTAGTTTAAAGTACGATATCAAATCTTTACTGGTAAATTTTTTGAAGATTGAGATGTGTACTTTAAAATGCATTAATTAGTATACCTCTGAAAATTTAATAAACACTTTTTTTTGAAAATTAAATAAAATCAGAAAAATTTAATCTGAAACCCCAAAATGTTAGTTTAAATAAAGTTAATAAATGTTATTAAAAAATGGTTTTTTATTATTTAGCTATTTATTAGTATTTTGTGTATTTTGTGACTGTGTACTTTTATAAATTTATTGAAGTTTGATGAGTTTAAATTTTGTATAAAAACTGCATAACTGACCAAGGAAAGAAGTACCGTAAGTAAGGGTTAAATGAACCCTGAAGGGTTACTTGAACCCAAATGAAAAATATGTTTAAATCCAAAGTCGTGCAAGATGGTGCGACCATTTTTGTTATGCCAAAGCAAGATGAAAAAACAGTTTTTCAGGCTGGAGTTACATGCCTCCTTGCATTGTATGGTGCTACAAAAGCAGACAAAGATTTGAATCAATTTAGATATAAATGCTTCACTAAAGATGCCGCAAAAGCAAAAAAAGTAAACTTGGCACAACTTCCACCTTCTGAAGATGCAGCTAATCAACATTTTAAAAGGGTTTATTATCAAGTTCAAACTTGGCTGGATAATCCCTTACGAGCTGAAGACTGGGGCTGGAAACATGAAAATTCGGGTATGTCACCATTGACTATGACGCAAGAACCAGCCCCAAGTGAACTGCTGCAAATGATTTTTTGTTCATGCAAAACCGGGTGTGGAACACAATGTGGTTGCAGAAAAGCTGGCTTATTCTGCACTATGGCTTGTTCTCACTGCTGCGGACAAGATTGCTTAAACAGTCAAGTATTTATCGATCATGAGCAAGAAATCGGTGAAGAAATAAGCCAGGAATTTTAACCGATTATATTTGTAATAATTTTTTATATATTATTTGTAAATAATTAATATTCATGTTCCAAAATAAATATTTTCTTTTGTTTAACATAAATTCTCATATTTCCTTTCATTACAATTTTTAAAATTTATTAAATTATATAAAAGTAATTGTACTTGTATAAAAAGTCGGCCATATTGGATCCACCATTTTTAATTTTTGGTATAAAATTATTTTTGTAAAGTCACCTCAATTACTTTCTAATAATTTCTGATGAAATATCTGTATATTTCCCTTGCTTAAGATTCTTTACAAGGATATTTGTCTAAAAGGTCGGCCATATTGGATCAGCCATTTTGAATTTTCAATTTTTGACATCAAATTCGGGTTCAGCAACATCAAAAACATGTATGTACAAATTTTGGAAAAAATGTTTATAATTCGCTAAGATTTTTAAATTTATTTAAAAAAACATCCTCTTTTTAAACATCCGTTTAAATAATTAACAAACAATTTCCAACCAAAACTAATTGGGGAACTTTTTACCTGAGGGCATTTATAAACTAAATCAAAAGGTTTTGAACAAATACAAGCTATACACATTTATTTCCAAATAATGCATGTTTTGAGCTACATTGACTCCACAAATATAATTAATATTATTTTCTCGTATTTCCAGTACTGTTGCCGCGGTAACAGCGGTTACATGGACGCCACGCTACTGCGATAAACACTACACATTCCAAACATTCTGATTTGACATGACATTAAAGTTTTCACGACCGGAGTTTCCTTCGGAGGCTTCTTTCACTGCTGACAGTAAAATTGTTTTCCAGACTGTTGTGCCGTGGTGGTCCCCTTCTGTAACTCCAAACGTTTGGCTCTACTAGAAGAGGACCACCACGGCACAACTGACCGGAAAATAATTTTACTGAAGATTCTGATTTGGGTTACAGCTTCTTTTAGTTGGCCTTTAAAGGTAAATATCCAGTGAAGACTAAGTTAGTTATAAACAACAGCACTTTAGAACAAGTGAGCCGTTTCAAATATCTCGGCTGTGCACTAAGCTATGAATCTGAATATGATATAAGAGAGAAGATAAATAAGTGTAGGAATATTTGTGGTACGATTCATAGAATGTTAGAAATAAATTAAGACGCAGCACAAGGATTAAATTTTATAAGACAAATGAGGGGCCGACCTAGAAGTTCATAAGACCATTTCAATACCCACGTTGATTTATGCGAGTGAGGCGAGGGTTATGATAAAAAAAGAAAGCGGCAAGATTCAGAGTGCTGAAATGCAGCTTCTTCGAAATACTTAAAATTATACATTCCAAGATACAATAAGAAATGAAAAAACTCGAAGTACAGGACATAAATGAAATTATTTCAAATTACAGAAGACAATGGTGGGATCATCTGCAAAGGATGACAGAGGATCGATTACCGAAAGCGGCACTGAACTATGAAGAAGAGACGTGGGTCGTCCAAGGATGAGATGGGTGCCGGAACAGGTTTATATAACTTAATCCTTGAAGAGAAGAAGAAGAAGAAGAAGAAGAAGAAGAAGAAGAAGAAGAAGAAGAAGAAGAAGACTCCTTTTAGTCTGACAACTTCTTTTAGTCTGACACTCTGCTGGATTTTCAGAATTTATTTCAAATTTTTTATTTACCTTTCTTTGGGCCTTGCGGTTCTAAACTTTTGAAATTTCCAAAACTTAACACTACATTCGGAAGTTAGTTGAAATTCTCTCGTTAGTTTGATACGCCACGCGGACTTCTGCGATTTTTTAAAACTTGGGCTCTCTCACATTTTAACCTCTCCCCACCTTTTTTTTTTTTTGGCGGATCAATCTCAGTAACAATAGGATTCTTTAGCGTAAAGTTGTAGATACGTATGCCAGATTTTAGAAAAATCAGTTGATGCGTTCAAATGTTATCGTGGCACATGCCCCAAAAAGATAGAGAGAGAGCGATAGACAGACAGACGGACAATTGTCAAACGGCCGATCTAAAACTGAGAACTCACTACGCTCGTTGAATTACAAGTAAACAAACATATGCGCGATACGATAATTACCTGTCAATAGTAAACTGTAGGTATATTAATTACAACAACACTAATGATTAAGAGACTTACTATTTCTCGCGGGACTTACCACGTCTTCCCCGCCACGCTGAAGAAGGTCGTCGTGGGTACCATCGAAAGCCTGTTTTTGTTCTTGTTGTAAATTTGTTGAGTTTTTATATAGCTTATGTTGCCAGTGTTGTTATCATGGACCAGCTTTCTATATATATCAACAATAATTTGAACAATGTTGGACCGCGGCCTAACAGCCTGGCGGCGGTGTCAACAAAGTTGGCAAAATTATTTGCCAGGGTTGTTAGGCGGCTTTGGACACTACAAGTACAGTATTTCAAAGATTTACATGAACAGGTTACTGGCCTGTTGCACAACTCCTACTAGAAGGACCACAGACTCTTCTGTCAGGGTTACCATACCTTAGCCGAAAGGTCCCTGTTTTAGGGCACAGGAGATTCGCCCTCACCCTTCTCTTTCCGAGATAGGAGTTCGTGGCATTGTATCAGTTATTCCGATACCGAACGTTTCTTAGTGTTTCCAGTGCTCACTTATCGGCATCAGTGATCAATCTAAGATATCCTAAACCACCAAAAATTAAGAAATTAGAATTGGAAAAGGAAGACACCCTAGCCCTCGATTACTCTAATAGCGTCGGGGTCAGAAAAAAATCAGAGGCAGTCAAGAGAGACTAGACAGAAAAGACTAAAGGAAGGGATCTCGCCCAAGACAAGTTGAGGAAAAGTGAGAATCCTCGGGTTTTCTCAGACGTGGGTCGTCCGAGGATGAGATGGGCGCGGGAACAGGTTTCTATAACCTAATCCTTGAAGAGGAGGAGGAGGAGGAGGAGGAGGAGAAGAAGAAGAAGAAGAAGAAGAAGAAGAAGAAGAACAACAACAACAACAACAACAACAACAACAACAACAACAACAACAACAACAACAACAACAACAACAACAACAACAACAACAACAACAACAACAACAACAACAACAACGACAACAACGACAACAACAACGACAACAACGACAACGACAACGACGACAACGACAACGACGATAACAACAACAACAATAACAACACCACCACCACCACCACCAGCACCACCACCAGCACCACCACCACCACCACCACCACCACCACCACCACCACCACCACCACCACCACCACCACCACCACCAACAACAACAACAACAACAACAACAACAACAACAACAACAACAACAAGAGCAAGAAGAAGGTTGTTAGGCCGTGGTCTATCTTTTGTGTTTACAGACGTTTCGGTAATACCATCGAAGGCCACCTTCAGTGTTGGCAGCAAGTGGCACGGTGTCCGCCAAAGGTAGAGACTCCCTAATTTGTACAGGCTGACAGTTGTTTTATAGTCAAATACCGACCGTGAAGGCCTACGCTCTTTTCTTTGTTGAACGTATTTAAGCTGTCAACCGTTTAATGTCTTAACTATTTAGGCTGTAAGCTCTCATATAAAAACGATGAAGATATTAATGGGAAAATTGATAAATGTAACCAGATAACAGGAACTCTCCGACGTGCTCTAAAACGCAAGGCAAGGAAAAAGTCCATAATAAAATTATACAAATCCATGGCAGTTGCTTCCCGTTACTTATAGCTCAGAAGCGTGGACAATGTCTGCTAGACAAATATCAAGAATTCAGGTTACAGAAATGAAATTTTTGCTTTCCATAGCTGGGTACACTGAATTAGATATGTTACGACGGTCTGACTGATCGTCGTATGGTACAGTGGAAATCAAGATACAAGACACCAATGAAGTCACAAAAACCAGCTTTAATTATCACAAATAACAGTTTATAATCAGCTCGTACAATAATTCCAGTTAGATTTGTCCACACGCAATAATAATGTCAAATATAAAGAATTCCGCGCTATAATCACTTTTCACTAATACACCACTTGCAACGCACTGTGTAAATCGCCCGACATAACACTGCACTCTAAGGGGTAGGTATGAGCTATTTATAGTCCGCAGGATTCCATAATGTGCGTCTTTAACAAACACGTGAAGCTTCTAGAACGACACCGTCGAACCCACGAGACGCTCCGCACTACGTAATGCTGCCTCGCGTGTCAAGCGTCACGTACGCATTACAGCTGCGGGAATTGAATAGACCAACGTTCTGCAGTGTACCAGCACGTTCCGTAATGGTGTAACACTTTTTCCACATCACGTAATGTGCCGCCCCTTGGCAAGACAACACTAACATCGGGAACTAGTTTAATTCTTTACCAGTAAACTAAACCAGCTGCCGTTGTTAGTAAAACTCTTACTAACAAATTACAAAACAAGTGTGATATAGGAAACTGACAAGGTTTGCATAAACTTATTCACTCACTAGGTATTAGCTAAAACATCTCTTTATTGCTATTGAAATATTAATCAAACATTATTCCTGATTTTAAAGAAAGTTATTTTAGTAAATAGTGCTTTTACTGCTTCAAAGCTCTTAATTATATTATTCTTGTTATATATCAAAATTTATTCATATTACTGTTGCTTTTAATACCACGGATCCGGGTCTCAATTTTCTCAAAATTATTAATTTATCAATATATACATTACGGTTACTATTACTTCTTACAAAATTACAAAATATACAAATCTGATAATTTGTTCATTACATTGCGAAAGTTCTTTAAAGTTCTTTGTTACTTCTTATTAAGGGGAAATTTACAAAAGTTGTGGTTTGATATCACCTGAGGTTTTTGTTGTATTCTTGGGACATCTCCAGTCGTCTTCTACGGGTTGAGTACGTTGTTCTTGGTGTATCTACATCGGGTTGATCTTTAGTTTACTTGAAGCTCTCGAAGATAGGTTGTTTACTTGAAGTTCCAAATGTTGTAATTTCACTTTTCTTAGTGCAGATTCTTGTAGTTCACATTTTCTTTATTTTAATTACAGTTATAGTTCTCACTTTGCAGTACTACAGTCTAGTAGTTAACTAGTATGTTACACTTACATTTGATTTTGTTTTTAAGAGATGTGTTGGCTACCTTTTTCTATTTTATTTATATATTTTCTCACAAACTCTAGACACTACATTATTCACAATAACAAGATTTCACGCTGGATATACTTCTAGAGAACATACACATACGTATATGTGTACAACACCAAAACTCACGTCTACTCATTGCGACGTTCTACGGCCGAATTCGTGTACGGTTTAGGGGAGAGGGGTCAGTCAGCTAGTGCGTATCTACGCGCTAAGAAAATAGTTCGTACTTTTTCTATTATTATTTATTCATTAATTAGAAGATAAATACTTTATGTTTATTTTATTATGACTTAGGGATTTCTTTATTTCTCTAGTCGCATTTTTATTTATTTAAGTAATTATTATTATTATTCACTACTTAATACTTTTCTTGGCGTGTTGGTACTGGAAAGTTTCAGGTTGATACAGGAATCTGGGTATAGGTAAGGGTGTATGATACTCTTACTTATTAAAATTAAAAAATTTTAATGTGTGCGATTTTTGATACATTTAAAATCGTCACAGTAACAATATGAAATGTAACAGTCAGATAAGAGAGGAACTGAAAGTTGAAGAAGTAAATGGAATCACCAGTAAGTATAGGGAAAGATAGAAACAAAACATTAGCAGGAATGGGCGGTGACAGATTTCCCAAGGTACCCTTCTTACAGTATCTGCTAAAAGGGAAAAGAAGCCTGGGAAGACTCAAGAAGGATGGTCCGACCAGTTTGGAGCCGGAACAGACTAAACAGTGTAAGCCGTGACGAAGAAGAAGAAGAAGAAGAAGAAGAAGAAGAACCGTTTAATCTTGTTTCAGAGGAGCTCAGGACGAGTTGTAGGCCTATTTGTACAATGTATTAACGATCCCTTCCATCCCTCCTCTGTGCTGTGCAGGAAGTATGCAGTAATAGACTACGGTACTACGTCTGGCTGCTGATTGCGTTCACAACAGTAGCCAATCAATATTACTAGTTGAGTGTTACACATTGTTCTGCCGTCTCCGTAATGCCTTCATTCTACAGCTCTTCATCTTTTCTTTCTTTTATTTTCAATTTGCCAGCTCTGCTGCTCTTAATTATCTGCTACATTCTTTTCTGTACGTCTCGCATAATTCATTTATCGGAATGTTTTTCGTGATTGCGTGAGTGTATGTGTGTGTTTTAAGTTAATTCACTAAAATAATTTATTGTTTGAGACGTTGTTTAATGCTACGCGGAGCAGAAACGAGGACGATGAACGTACAATGTCAGCAGTGACGTAGCTAGTATTTGACTTTGGGGGGGGGGGGGGTCGAATCGGCTTCGTACAAATGAAAAAACAAGTTAAGACTAATCAACATTACTGTCTTTAAAGTGGCTGAACAACGTGTGATAACTTCGTAGGCTTACACGGTCGGAGTCAATGTTGTTAAAATTCATTCCCGGGCAGTTTAGCCGTGGTCCATTGTTTTCACAAAAAACAGACGTTTCAGCAGTGCAATCGACTGCCATCGTCAGTGTAAAATTCGAAGTTTCGCTAACGTAAGGTGATAGACGTTAGTGACCACAGTACTGTGGTTAAGGCTCAACAACCACAGTACTGTGATCACTAACGTATACCACTTACGTTGGTGGCAGTCGATTGCACTGCTGAAACGTCTGTTTTTTGTGAAAACAAAGGACCACGGCTAAACAGCCCAGGAATGAATTTTAACAACGTGTAATAACATGAAATCAGTTCCTTTTAAAGTAAACGGTAGTAACACAGTAAAAATACGCGTTATTGAAACATTGTTTACAAGATACTTATTGACTGAATTCATTTTCCTATATTTCATATTTCAAACGTATACGCTAAAGCTGTGTAATAAACTCGTTTATATATTAAAAAAAGAGTTACTATTATACTAGCGTACACAGTTGAAGAAATAACAAAACAACCTAAAAATTAAGAGACTGACAAAATTCGTCAACTTTTTTCGACCCTCTTGGGGGGGGGGTCCGATTCTGTTGCCCCCCGTTAATATGCCCCTCAACATCAGAAGAGTTTGTTTTCAACAGAGATGGATTACTGGTGAAGAACGGCAAAGATCAAGGATGGAAAGTGTGAGGAATGAAAGAATCAGAGAAATAATGGAAGCGGAAAACACGGTTGTGGAAGTAATAGACCAAATAAAAGATACGAGGATTGTTCAATAGAAACACGTTTGATCTGCGCAGCCGTGACTTCGTCGCCATGGCAACGGAATTCATTTGTTTATATTTCTATTTAAGTACTAGTGACGCGTCTGTCAAAAATATTTGCAGTTTGCTCTTTTCTAAGCGTTGTGACTGGGTTGAAAAATAGCATCTATGATAGAAAATCCGTTCAAAGATAATCTGCGTGCCTTTATTCAGTTTTTTGGCGCTGAGGGGTTTCAGCCAATGGACATTTTTACGAGAATGAAAGCTGTATATGGTGACTATAGTTATTCTCATACGGCAGTGGTTGAATGGTGCAATAAATTTCGACAAGGAAGAGATCACTAAAGATATGGTCTGTCCCGAATCTGCACGTGTGCTTTACGCGCAAATAGGCGGATCAAAGTTAGAGAACTTCCTAAAATGTTGAGCATGAGCGTGGAAACTGTTCATTCCATCATTCATAGTGTCGGCTATCACAAAGTTGCTGCTCAGTGGATTCCACGACTGCTTACTGATGAGCAGAGAAATTTGCATTCGGCCTTATCGTTACAACATTTGATGGGTATCAAGAACAAGGTAATGCCTTTCTACAGCAAATTGTTGCCGGTGATGAGTTTTGGTGTTATCACTACGAACCAGAATCTAAACGTCAGAGTATGCAGTGGAAGCATGCACAATCTTCGAAGGCGAAAAAATGTCGATCCCAACCTTCGGCAGAATAGTAATGGTTTTTGATTATCAGGGTTTACTGCTCTTAGATTTTAAAGAACCTGGCGTCAACATCAACGCTGAGCGATATGCAGACAGCTTAAAACGCGTATGGGTCAGCATCAAGAATAAACGTCCCGAGAAGCTCACAAACGGTGTCATTCTTCTGCACGATAATGCTCAACCCCATGTAGCCCAGTCGATTTAAGATCTCCTTGGTCGTATGAAGTGGGAAGTCTTACAACATCCACCTTACAGTCCCGACTTTCCCTCGTGCGATTATCATGTTTTTGGCCCATTAAAGAAATCACTAAAAGGACGGCGGTTCAAATCGGACGCTGAGGTAGAGTTTGCTGTTAGCGAATGGTTCCGCAAACAGCCGCAAGAATTTTACCAGCAGGGAATCTACAGACTAGTGCAACAGTGGGACTCATGCCTTAATGTTAATGGAGACTTCTTTTAAAATCGTTGAATAAAAAATGCTTTGCAGACTCTAAACGTTTCTATTGAACAATCCTCGCAGATGTGGTACGGGCACCTCAGAAGACAGAAGAATGGAAGAAGGTAGAACCCCCAAAGCAGAGGCAGAATGGAAGACTGAGGGAAAAAGAAGGAAGAGGAGACCAAGAAACAGTAGATTGACTGTGTACGGAAGGATATGAACAAGTATGGCGGCCTTCAATTAGAAGGTGGTGAAGATAGAGGTAAGTGGAAAACCGCGATCAAAGGAGAATTACTGGGGGTATTGGGAAATTACTTGTATACGTTTAATGTATAATGTAACATTTTGAATGTTTTGAGTATCTAATGTACGAAACTTGTTTTTGTAGCGTACTGATAGGAGAAACCCTCAGCATTGATGAAATTATTTAACGAAAAAAAAAATTATTTGACGTTGTGCTTGACGGAACACTCAACTATTAGGCCTATTTTATACTGTTGCTTTTAAATTTATTTTCCAATTTTCCGTTATCATTAAATTAATATGACAAATAATAAATGATAAATGAGGAAAAACAAAAGTCATGAAATGTTTCAGAACTGGAAAACAGAAGGCTGAGATATTACTAAATGGTAGAAACATAGTGCAAGTTGTTACCTTTAAATATCTTGCTTTAAATATCTTGGGAGCTGCATTTTAAAAAGTAGAATTGCACAAGCGAGAGGAGCATATTTAATGAAAGATCTCTTCTGGCGTTGAGCAACGTACCCCTGGAAACCAGGAATAAATTCGAAAAATGTTTCATTTGTATACTATGACTGAGAAATCTGAACCCTGACGATATTGGAAAGCAGTACCTTTAAGCTTTTGATATGCGGTGCTGGAGGAGGGACTTCAGAATTCCGCGGACAAAAAGACTGCCTGATGATGAGGTTTTGAAGAGTGCGGACGGAGGAAGTGTTCTGATTAATACCACTGCGAAAAGGAAAAGCAGTATAGTTGGTCATCTGGTACTCCTTGCAAACCGCTACGCCAGGAAATGACCGAGGGGGCGTTGTGGGCGGGAAAAGCCCAGGCAAGAGTATATGGATGGGATAAAACTGAGAAGAAGGTACGTAGATATTAAGAGACTGTCTTCTGAACGGAAGAAGTTGCAAGGAGGAGGAGGAGGAGGAGGAGGAGGAGGAGGAGGAGGAGGAGGAGGAGGAGGAGGAGGAGAAGAAGAAGAAGAAGAAGAAGAAGAAGAAGAAGAAGAAGAAGAAGAAGAAGAAGAAGAAGAAGAAGAAGAAGAAGAAATTTTATGCCCTTAAAGACGTAATAGGTACAGAACACTTCACGCCCGTAAAAGACTCACAACACTGACTGTGGACCAACTTTGTCACCACTTGTTGCAAAACTGCTAATAGCTTCGCTCTCGACTAGGCCTTTCGGTGTTTCCACTATCTTCAGGTGTTAAAACGATGGTCGTTCGAGAGAGAAGCGACCAGCAGTTTTGCAGCAAGTGGTGACAAAGTTGGTGTTAAAATGACTGCTAATAAAATCAACTTGACTGGCTATGGAGACGGGAAGATATTTGACACCACAAGCAAACGGGATGAGTATACAGATTCAGTTTACATAACAAGGTGCACTTTAGTACTTATTGGTCAATGACCGTACGGGGTAGTTTAGTGTGTACATTACTGCCTGTTCACATACGGTTCTGTTTGTGATACGTAGCTGTATAAACAGTAGCGTACAGTACGCTACAGATTGTTTATCGTGATCGCTGTACGCTGCCCTTACAACCGTAGAGAAGCAATTTACGTCACGCTTTAGCATACAGTGCCTGCAGATTGACATCTCGAGCTTCTCCCATTTATTTTGGTTCAGATGTTGGCCCATAAAATGTATACCCACATTTGTTATATATTTATTAAATGGAATCTGGATTGCAGATATCCACAATTAAAACCAAGGTGATGGCTTCTTGTGGAACTGATCCCGTACGGGCAAAAACTGTTATAGATGGTACTGTCCTGGAACAAGTTAGCAGTTTTGAATACCTGGGCTACATTGTGTCTTATAATGCAAGCAACGACGTGGTGCATAAGTTGCATAAGTTCAACCTTATGTGCAGGACCATCAGGGGAGCCCTAAAGTCAGCAATAGAGGAACACGCCTAAAATTCTACAAGGTGATGGCTTTTCCCACGCTTCTTTATGGGTCTGAGAACTGGACTTTAAAGAAAGGCCAGGCAAGTCGCATCCAAGCGGCTGAAATGAGATATCTCAGGCGCGTGGGAGGGTATACTCTTCATGATCATAGATGAAACACAGATATAAGGCAGAAACTGAATATTGTGAGTATACTCGACAGGATGGTCCAGTATCGGCTGAATTGGTGGGACATCTTTGCCGAATGGATAACTGCCGCATCCCCAAAGAACTATTGGAACTATAAGCCGAAGGGACGGAGAGGTGTGGGACGTCCGCGGAAGCGCTGGAGTGACCAGCTGTAATACGGTTACCTATTTGAGACCGGAACAAACCATTCTTGGTTTAAACCTTGTGGAGGATGATGATATTGACCCATCATGTACTCCGCTCCGCCATTATTTCCTTTGTCTCCATTATAACATACAATCATCAGAAGATCTGTATAGCATCCTCCTCTTCTTCTTCTTTAGTTAGCAATACCCAGATAGTTTGCAGCAGTTTTTCTTCGTGCTTTCCGTTTCATCTCCTCATAGGAATTACAACTTACATCACCAATAATCTGTTTTATATATTAGAGTATCGGTCTTCTTCGTTCTCTTTTCCCTTCAACGCAACTTTCTATTATTGCTTTTATCAAATTCTCGTGTCGCATTTCACAATATTTTGCAAAGAATTTCTTGTTTCTTCAACTCTAGTCAGAATCTCATCATTACTAACCTTGTCGATCCATCTTACTTTCAGTAACCTTCCTACAGTACTACACTTCTAATGCTTCACGTCTTCTCCTTTCCTCTGTTCCAATTGTCCACGTCTCACATCTATATAGAGCTGTGCTCCATACGTAACTCTTCAGGAATCTCTTTCTTGTTTCAAAGCTATTTGTTTGGAAGTCAATAATTTCCACTTACTGTTTAATGCAACTTTAGCCTGTCCGACCTACTCAGAATTTCTCTTTTACTTCTTCCGCCTTCTGTGATTTATTTGTAAGACACATATTATGTGTCTGATGGTGGAACGATCGTTGCGAAACGCGTCACATAGCTACTAGAAGTCATAAGATGGAACTGTGAAAAATGAATGTTTTTAATAAATGCATTTTGTTCAAAATAGCAAGTGAGTTGTACAACTCAGAGAGCTGACTAATAATAATGCGAAGAAGAAGAAGAAGAAGAATAAGAAGAAGAAGAAGAAGAAGAAGAAGAAGAAGAAGAAGAAGAAGAAGAAGAAGAAGAAGAAGAAGAAGAAGAAGAAGAAGAAATATATGTATATATATATATATATGGGTTTGAGTATTTTAAGAAAGTTTTTTTACAATTTTGTATTTTAATAAATGCAGTAATTTTGATTATAATAATTTTTATTACTGTTGCTTGGTCGGAGAGATGATTTTTTTTCAAAATAACAAACTAAACTTTAATCTGCAATCAAATTTTTAGTTATTCTGCTATCAAGGTAATAAATAATAATAATAATAATAATAATAATAATAATAATAATAATAACCATTATCGTCATCATCTTGCAATCCAAGTAAAATTGGATACATTTCGAAACCCAACACCACTGTCCCTTACAATCTTGTTTTAATTATGTCATTTGTAGCAGTTGTGTTTGTTTTATTCGTTAGTGTGTGTATGTGTTTTTTAATCACTTCACCGACGACTCCTATATATTAGGAAGAAGAAGTTTTACCTGATGATGGGAATTTAATTCCCGAAATATGTAGTGGAATATTTAACTACAGGATCGCCTGACAGATCAAATTAAGGTATAATTTCAAATTAATTGTACCAGTGCAGGTCTTAACAGACTCAATTTTCAGGACATAGTTTGTTAACACCTGTTTTATTATTTAAAATTATGGGTGAACTAGTATTTCCTAGATTTCACTCTCCGACTTTAGACAAATTGCGATCACTATAGTAGGTTGTTGAGTGAGGAAACTTGTATCGCGATTTAAAAAAATAAAACCTCCACTCAACAGTCCGTTAAGGACCAAGGCGTACTACACAGCTTTTGTGTTAGTGTGACGGTGTATGGCTAGTACTACGCGCCACCAGCCGCTAGTTGTGGTATTCACAGCCAGGAGGCGGCGCTGTTATCTCAGCGCCTACTCAGTTTGCCTCACGACGCTGAGTGCACGCCGTACGGAACCTCCGCCGGGAATTGAACCCGGGACCACGAGCGCATCAATCGCCCGCGTTAGCCACTAGACCACCTGGAGGCTCTGTATCGCGATTTAGACCCCCAAAATGTATGACTGGTTTGAGGTCACCTGATAGTCCTCCGATACTCGGGCTTTCCTACGATGAAGCCGCACGCCGAGAGATGTCCACAAGTCGTGAAAAGGTAATGTCCGTGACTACTTGAGCAACTGCAGAACGGTGCCAAAAGCACAGTTTTCCAAACACGCACCGTTTGCTGGACTGAAGTTCAACCAAGCAGTTTTCACGTGTTATTCATCCATACACCTGCAGCCTGCACATTGAGATTAATTTAATTCTAACGGTTTAAACACCCGTGACATGTGCAGCGATATAATAGGATATACTTTTTAGTATAACAAGCGTGAGTGATAGGTTATGTACTTTGTTATGACAATAAAGATCGTACAGAAAACTACTAACGAAATGTTATCAGTTAATGAATTGAAGATTCGCCTAATCTTTAATAAAATATGCATAATTGCTCTAATTAATATCTTGATTGACAAAACATGAACCTGTTACATACTGTCAACGGAATGACTTCAAACTATACATAATTACATTTTCATGAGAATCGTTAATTGATTGTACATAATAATTACCGCTTTACATAATAAACTGAATGATTCATGATTTCTGAATTAATAAAGCAAATGTGTTCGGTACTTCCTTACCTCGTAAGGCAGAACAAATTACACAGACGTGATGGCAACAGCAGTGGCGGCTGGTGGTTTAAAAATTTGGGGGTTGGATGGTATTAAATTGTTTTATTCTATGAATAGAAAATGTCCCAAGTCTCCTCGCCTCCAAACAATACACAAGGAAAGCAATATAATGCAATTTTAGTGTCACACCCACGTAACCACGAATATTATTTATTGTATGAATCTTTTTTAAATTTACGATTAAATATTCTGTTACCTGATTTTACACTTTGATTAAAATTTGAAAGGTCTGGTGTAGGCCTACCTACTCTCTTTAATTTCAATTTTTTCTTTAACAGGACGTAAACTGAACAGCGTATTTGTTTACTTTACAACAGAATTAATTGCTTCCTACCAGTTAAATATAATAAATATCTTACACTATGGCACCTTAATTCTTTATATGTACTATTATTTACATTTAACTATGAATTGGACTGACACTTAACTGACACTAACAACGAACTTCCAATCCGGCGCACCACGTGTTATTTACACTTGAGTCTGCAGACTGACGATTGTGAAACCGCTCGGACAACTTCGGCTACCTTCGTTCTCAGCAAACAGACTGGTGGCGCCGTGAGGTACAAGCGGGGTTTGCAGTCCCTAATCACACCAAGCGAGCCTATACTGCTGCAGTAGGAACAACCGAGTCTAGCCAGCCAGAGCACTACTCCATTGTATTTCCCCATATACAAAGCGCGTCACAGTTGGAGCACACTTGCCATGTACACCGCGGCAAGAGCGTGTATGGTTTTTAGTAATTGCTCTGCGCTTTTCAATCGGCAAATGATTAATTACGATGATTTAGCTTGAAAACACTATTATTACTTATTGTCTTATTCATAATTCTATAATTTGAAATACAATTCAGGATTTAATGGGGGTTGGGCATCCGTGCAACCAAAGCACGGGCCGCGACTGGGCAACAGTCAGGAGGCCTCGCTCTCTCGCTACTGACTGACTACCTACCACACCGGTGATAGGTAGTCCCCAGGCATGTCACTACAGACCAACGTGAGATAACGCGCGCCCTACATTCAACTTCGTATCGACATCACGCCGATCACCACACACATTAACCAAGCCTACCCCTGTGAGGCATATGTTTAGATAAGATGGGGGGGGAGACGAAATGTAACAAACCGTTACAGTGGGAACAACGCTGTTTGCTTTGCTCTCGTCTCAAACGATAAACAAAATTAAACATTCTCTCTCATCACCTTATTTCTTCCGAGAAAATTTATTTTTCCTATAAACAGCTAATAACTTATCCCAAAAGCACATGATCACAAAGACACCACGTCAAGGGTGGTTCTTTTAATTGAACGAGCGAAACGAGTTCTCAGTTTTAATTCGACTGTTTGGCATTGTCTGCCTGACGATCTGTTTGAGGTATGTTTCACGATAACTTTTGAACACATCAACCGATTTTCGTAAAGCTTGGCACGCGTGTCCATACTTTTACCCTATAGAGCCCTACTGTTTGTTAGATTGATCCCTCCAAAATAGGAAGTGGAAGGCAAAAATGGAAGGGGTTCACAATTGGGATTGTAAAAAAATCGCAAAGCCCATGTGGGATATTAAATTAAAGGGAATGTAAACAAAAATTTGAATCTAGCGTTCGTTTTCGAAAGCTTAAACATATTTGGGCGACAGAGCTCAAAAAGTGGGTGAAAATTCTGATAAAACAGCAAGAGCCCACGTGGGGTTCAAATTGTAGGGAATTTAAACTACAATCTGAATATAACATTCATTTGTGACAATTTAATAATTTTTTGACGTCAGGGCCCAAAAGTGGTGACAAGTTTAATAAAACAGCAAGAGCCCACGTGGGGTATCAAATTAAAGGGAATTTAAACTACAATCTAAATATAGCATTCATTTTTAAAAATTTAATAATTTTTTGACGTCAGGGCCTAAGATGTGAGTGAAAAGTTTGATAAAGATGCAAAAATTCATGTAGAATATCAGATTAAACATACTTTTAAATAACATCTGAATGCAGTGTTAAATTTTAGAAATTTCGAAATTTTTGGATCCAAAAAGAGGTTAAAATTTTGAAAAAAATGTATGAAATTTAAGCGGTGTGTCAGACTAAAAGGAACTCGAATCCAAATTCGAATGTTGTTTATTGTATGATTGAGTGTTCTACAGTTGGTATATTACTAAAGAAATATTACAGTAATCGAGATTCTCAGTTACAAGTTTTCCCGTAACTGAAAAATTATTTAATATCAAAATTGATCCGAATATAAATCTATTTTGTTCAAAATAGTGAGCTATTTCTACAGCTCAGAGTTCTTACTGCTACCTGTATATCGTTTCCAGATGATTACGCGATCCATGCAATCCATGTTGTGAGACAGAGTAGTGCTTATCTTTTATTTGTGATGTTTTAGTTTTATTTTTGCCTGAAGACGGCTACCAATTGTTGTGCAGCCGAAACGTCGCTTTTCTTTTTAATTAAAGAAAAGAACAGTGATGGAAGAATTCCGTCTTACTAGTAGGCCTAATGTCAATAACTCATCACTGACGTCTTTTAAATAAACTGGAATCTGATACCCGCATAGATTTTCGCGATTTTCTCAAATTGTTTCTCTCTCTTTTTGGGGCCCAAGTGTCTCAAAGATTCAAAATTTCCAAAATTTAACACTTTGTTCAGACGTAATTTGATACTTCACACGGCTTTTTGCGATTTTTTCAAAATTTTCCTCCTGACATTTTTGCTTTCTGTCCTCTCTCCCCATTTTTGGGGACATATACACGGGGTATGTGGAATAACGGTTTGGGCACGCATAACAGTTTTACGAAAATCGGTTGATACGTTCAAAAGTTATCGTGAGACATACCCCGAATATATTGTTACTACGGTCTCGCTGACAGTGGAAAACCAAATACAGACACCAGTTAAGTCACCAATCACCAGCTTCAATTTATCACAAATAACAGTCTGTAATCAACAAGTTATTCAACAAGATTATATTCGTACAATAATGCAAATTAAATTTGTCCATACGCAATAATAGTGTCAATTAATAGAGTCCCGCACAATGATAACTTTTTTTCACTAAATATACCACTTCAGACACACTGAGTAATCGCCCGAAGTAACCTGAAAACTAAGTGGCAGGTGTGGGCTATTTACAGGCTGCAGGGTTCCATAATATGGGTCCTTAACAAGCACTCGAAAATTCTAGAGGATAGGCCTACTTCAGCGCGCCCTTGGCAGAAACACACACCGGCTGGGCTAGTTGAGAAGCTTGTAGAACGACACTATCGAATGTACGAGAATGTTCCGTATTACGCAGTGGCGGCTAGTGAATGAAAAATTTGGGGGTTGCAGATGGGTTGGATGGAATGAAATTGTTTTATTCTCTGAATAGAAAATGTCCAAGTCGCCTCCCCTACAAACAATACACAAGGAAAGCAAAATACTGCAATTTTAGTGTCACACCCACGTAACCACGAATATGTATTGTATGAATCTTTTTTAAATTTACGATTAAATATTCTGTCACCTGATTTTACACTTTGATTAAAATTTGAAAGGTCTGGTGTAGGCCTACCTACTCTCATAATTTCAATTTTTTCCTCAATATGACCTAAACTGAACGCCGTTTTCGTTAAGTTTTTCTACACAATTCATTGCGTCCTACCAGTTAAATATAATAAATATCTTACACTATGACACCTTAATCTTTTATATACTATTGTTTACATTTGACGATGAATTGGATTGACACTAACAACGAACTTACAAATTCCAACCTGGCGCACCACGTGTTATTTACCAACAAACAGACTAGTGGCGCCGTGACGTACCAAGCGAGCCCATATCGTTGTAATAGGAACACCCGACTCTAGCCAGAGCAGTACTCCATTGTACGAGTATTTCCCCATATACAAAGCGCGTCACAGTTGGTGCATACACCGCAGCAAGAGAGTGTACGATTTTTAGTAATTGCTCTGCGCTTTTCAATCGGCAAATGATTTACGATGATTTAGCTTCAAAACACTATTATTAGTTATATTATTAGTTATTGTTTTATTCATAATTCTACAATTTAAAATACAATTCGGGAATTATTGATGGTTGTATACAACCGTGCAACCTAAGCACGGGCCGCCACTGGTATTACGAAATAATATGTATTTATACAGACGATGATCAAACGGTGGAGTTAAAACTGAGAACTCGCTCCGCTCGTTGAAAAAGTATTATTCCTGCATTATATGAAGTACAAGGCAAAGCTGGAGAGAGGTAATGACAACCTTTAGCGGTAGACGTGACAACACTGTGTGATTGATTGGCTTGTCTCAAACCGACTGTTCCAATGACTGGTTGTTTCAACAAACAGTTTGCTAAAGCAGTGATGTAGTCATCCAAATTGCCTCTTGCCTCTTGGTGCCGCAGGTTTGGCGTAAACAATCTGAGCATTAATCTGACCTCAGCTCCGCCGTTTGAAGTGTGCTCGACTGCTGTGTCAATTAGAACTGGAGCAGTCAAATCATAACACCGCTTAATTTACAAAGTGGGCCCCACCATCACTTCACCGTCCAACAAATCTTAGCAATGTTATACTACTCGGTGTATTTTACAATTTTGTATAGAGTTACCATACGGCAGTTTTCCCGGACAAGTCCTTTTTTAATGCTATAAAGGAAAAATCGTGTGAGACAAGGATGCCCTATTTCACCGACACTTTGTAATGTCTACATGGACGACATATATTTCGGCGATGGACAGCTAAAGTTGACTCGGGAATATCACTTCAGCGAAATATTCATGTGAATGCGTTGCTTTATGCAGATGACAAGGTAATGATGCAGAAAACAGAAGATCAGTTACAGCGGGCGATATTTACGTTCAATAACATCATACAAGACTATAGGCTACAGACCTCTGCTACAAAATCTAAAACGATTTGTCGTTTTTCAGGGCAGATATCCTATAAGAACTAAGATAGTCGTCAATAATCAAATTTTGCATCAGGTTATTCGTTGCAATTACCTCTTATGAGGTTGTAATACCTCATATGGAACTGGTATTGATTGGGACAGTAAGCTAACAAAATTTAGACCCATCTGTGGAACGATTCATAGGTACCTGAAAAACAAAACACAGAAGGATACCCGAATGAAATGTTATGAAACTGTGGCTGTACCCACATTCCTGTATGCTAGTGAGACATGGACTCTTGGTAAAAGGGACGTGCAGAGGATTCGGGCAGCCGAAATGAAATTTCTAAGAGGGACGCAAGGTATTTCTTGGATCGGAGAAGGAACGAGGATATTAGACGCGATTTAAACATTGTATCATTGAACCAAAGAATTGAAAAGTACAGAAGGAGATGGTGTGAACACTTGAACAGCGTGCCTGATATCCGTCTATCTGTGACTGCCTTGGGTTATCACCCTACTGGGAAGAGACATGTCGGTAGACCGAGGAGGAGATGGGTTCCTAAACAGGTCTAAGGCCTAGTCCTTGGAGTGGTGATGATGAGGGAAAATCAGAGGTAATTCCTGCCCAGGTCCGGACAAAACTGAGCACAATGGGCACTAAATGAAAATAAGGAATACCATTAAAACAAAACAAAAAAAGTAAAAATGTAATTTCATTTTTACATTTATTTTTTTTGATTAAAGTTTAATTTTGTTTCCTAATTAAATAGAAACGCCGCTTTCGTAACCATTTTGTAATAAATTACAATTAGATATTTTATTATTATATCTTACACTACAGATAATATTATTATTAATAAAATAAAACCTAAACCTAAATCCAACTTTCACAATAAAAATGGAATTTACAAAATAGAATGTCCGGATTGCTATAAATTCTACGTAGACCAGACGCACTGATCGTCGAAATATGGTACAGTCGAAAACAAAATACAGACACCAGTCAAGTCACTAATAACAAGTTTTAATTTTCACCAATCAACAAGTTGGTCTCTTACAATATTTTCAAGTAAAATTTGTCCAAACGCAATAATAATGTCAACCAATAGAGTCCCGCACAATAATCACTTTTCACTAATAGCCACTTGAAACGCACTGAGTAACAGCCCGAAGTAAACTGAAAACTAAGCGGCAGGTTTGGGTTATTTATAGACTGCAGGGTTCCACAATATGCGTCCTTAACAAGCACTCGAAAATTCTAGAGGATAGGCCTACTTCAGCGCGCCCTTGGCAGAAACACTCAACGGCTAGGCTAGTTGAGAAGCTTGTTGAACGACACTATCAAACGTACGAAAATGTTCCGTATTACGTAACACTGTCCCCTCCTTAAACCTGTTCGTCCCGAACTGGCAAACCGTCCCTGAAGTAATACTTAGCCAGGCGATTTAGGTGGACGACCTTGAACTTTCGCTGTCCTTCCTGTTGAATCCGATAAACAAAATCGTTGATTCTCTTTTTCACAGTGTAAGGTCGTTCCCAGTTAGTTTGAAGCTTAGGTGAGCGACACCAAGATGGCAATTTGGGTTGTACAACCAAACCTGATCCCCTTCTTGGAAACTCACAGTATTACTGCGAATGTCATACCGAGTTTTCATTTATCACTGGCTATATTCAGCCGTCCTTTTATCGTGCGATTCATTTCTCGCAGTTGGTTTTCTAATTGCGAGGAATAGTTATGTGGCCCTTGGGACTGAGTCTCAGGTGATCCGAATATCATGTTCTCAGGAAGACGAATCTCCCACTTAACCACTAGTTTTGTTGGAATCACTTTCGTTGGGTCATGTACTGATGACCTATACGCCTTTAGCTAGTCCAAGCCTGTTTGGTTCTCGTCAACAACCTCTTACATAAATTCATCTTCAGCAACTTTTCCTCCGGGCGCTTCCATTAACTCAGGAACAGACAAGAGCTTTTCCTCGACACCCATAGTTGACTTTCCAATCACTTCTTTTGCCGTTACACATATTTGTACTTCCTCTGCTAGTCGTTTCTGTGAATCTTCTTTCTGCTTTCTCCGTCCAATTATTTGCGCTAGCAGCGGCTTCTAATTGCCGAAGATACGTCGCCTAGTGGGTGCTTCCATCAAAGGTTGGGGCCTTGACATGAACTGCCCGAGCTGCAGACAAAGTGACTTTCTCTGTTGTCTTATTTTCCATGTCTTTTTCTGTGTTCACTATTGGCGCAGTCTGTTCAGCAACGCAAGGCTGTATTTTCATTAACTGCTCTACTTCACTCTTAATCTGCTCTTTCATATTTGCAATCGAGTCTTCTATTTTTGTTGATATACTTTTTTCCACACTCGAGACATAATTTTCTACTTCAGCTATTTTATTTGATATTGATTCTTCTACGTCAAATATTTTTGAAGATATCGATTCTTTTACTTCAGATATTCTAGGAATTTGGTTATTGAGCTCTCGTCGTAATTCATCCAAGTCACCACGTAGGAGACCCAATTTTGCGGTAGTATATTCTTGCATCTGTTTCTGCATAGCTTCAAAAAGAGTTTCCGTTTTATCTGCTTGTCGTCCTTCAGATTCCAGCATTAGTGCTTTCTGTCGTTCCTCTGTTTCTTACCGTTCCTGTCTTTGTTCTTCTTTTTTCGTATTTCTTCTTCTTCCGCCTCCTGTCGTTGTCGTTCCTCTGTCTGCAACAGGAGCGCCTGGAAATTTTCTATCATCTGACTGGAATCCATTGTTTACCGAATAATTACAAATTACACTAGTCTTGTACAAAGTGTCAACTGTTTCCACTGTTAACGGTTCTGTCACACTTCTGACACCACTGTTACGACCGTCTACTGATCGTTGTTTGGTACAATAGAAAACAAAATACAAGACATCACTGAAGTCACTAATAACCAGCTTTAATCCTCTTATTAATAGCCTCTTATTAATACCAGAATTAATAGCCTCTTACAACAATTCAAGTAAAATTTGTCCACACGCAATAATAATGTCAACTAATAGAGTCCCGCACCGTAATCACTAATAGCCACTTGAAACGCATTGAGTAATCGCCCGAAGTAAACTGAAAACTAAGCGGCAGGTGTGGGCTATTTAGAGTCTGCAGGGTTCCATAATATGCGTCCTTAACAAGCAATTGTCCCTTTTGTCATAGCGTATCTACACCTCTCCCTTGCCTAACGTACGCTTTAAATCTAACCTCTGGAGTTGCTGTAACTGATGCAATAATTATCAGGAAAATACAAAGTATTTGTGGGACAATACTAAGTGTTCGTGGGACAATACTAAGTATTTGTGGGAAAATACTAAGTGTTTGTCGGACAATACAAAGTATTTGTGGGACAATACTAAGTGTTTGTGGGACAATACTAAGTGTTTGTGGGACAATACTAAGGGTTTTATTTATTAATTTAAAATATTAGTAAACTGTTGTACCATGTGCCCAGCGACCAATCGACCAGTGTAAATTATTATTAGTATTATTATTTTATTTTCTTAAATCAAAAGTCGGATTCAACTGGGTAAAATTATAAAATATTATAATAAATTTTAATGCGTAACTGTGAATTTTTATGAAGATAATGAAGGTTGAAAAATGAATGATATAATAAAAGTTATGAGTTACATAAAAGGAAGTCAGACAAAAAGTTTCACAAAATGCACGACGCTCAGCGTGGCGGCAAATTTCATTTGTTAGTGGTGTCACCGCGGGTCTGATCACTGCCTAATACCGGCACACGTCAAAACATGATTATATTGTGCGACACGGCCAAGCTTAACACACACATAAATTCTTTCCATTGTTATCTTTTGCTCTGTGTTTGTCTACCCGTCTGTCTGTCTCTCTCTCTCTCCCTCTCTCTCTCTCTCTCTCTCTCTCTCTCTCTCTCTCTCTCTCTCTCTCTCTCTCTCTCTCTCTCTCTCTCTCTCTCTCTCTCTCTCTCTCTTCTAAATGAAAGTATTCTCTAAACGAGTTTTTGCCTGTTGTTTTAAAATTAAATAAAATAAGTTCCAAATATAGTAGAGACGCAGACAGCTGGGGAAAACGTTCAAGTATCGACAGATATCAACTAAATAAGGGAATCTGACATTATCACACATATTTGTATTTGGTGTTCTGCCCTAAGGCAGGTCTTGAAATGGTAAAAGCTCTCCAAGCTGTCCTATCGCATGCCAGTCTTCTTCGTAACACCCTCTGATTTTAATGCTATCTATTAACTCAATTCTTCTACGCCCTCTTCTTTTTTCTCCTTCTATGACACCCTCCATGGCAGTTGTAAGTAGCCAGTCTCTTCTTAAACAATGACCTAACGAATATTCCTTTTCCTATTTTCTATTACCTTCAGGATTCTTCTCTCTTCCCCTATTCTTCTTAAAACTTCATCGTTCCTTACTTTATCAACCCACCTTACTTTTTCCATTGCTCGCCAAACCCACATCTCAAATGCTTCTAATCTTTTCTCATCCTCTTTACTCAGCGTCCATGTCTCTGCACCATACGAAGCAACGCTCCACACATAACATTTGGCCAACCTTTTTGTTAAATTCTTATTAATTTTGCCACACAGCAGTCTTTTATTCCCATTAAATGGCTCTTTCGCTATAGCAATTCTTGCTCTAATTTCACGAATGCAGGACATATGTTCACTTATCAAGCTTCCAAGATATTTAAACAACTCCACCTGTTGTATTTTGTTATCACACATAAAAAATGGTAAAAGGTAAGCCCAGGGATGATCATGATCGAGACACAACGTCATCAAGAAGCTTCTGGATGTCTTACTGTGTGGAAAGCGGTGCTGAAGAGATCGGTAGAATGAAGGTTCAAACGTCGAATAGACAGATGTAACACCGGAAGTAGGTTTATGAAGTGTATTACACTGATCTTTCCGTACTTTCCCAATAACGGTACTTGCACTAATTTTCGGTATTTCGATTATGCGATAGTCGAATCGATATGTAGTGAATATCGCATATAATTTTTTTAAATAATCGTAAAATGAAATTGACACAGGTAAAAAAAATAAATAAAACGATTCAACTACTTGTAAGCACACCTAAAATAAATACAAACTACAAAATTAAAACGTCAAAAATAAAGTAAGGAAAGATACTTTAGTCAAATTTTATAAAACTACGGCTAGTCCGAGCCTTCAAAACTTCGAAATAGGCACAACAAATATAGAGCCAGTGAAAGAGTTCATATATCTTGGCTCCCAGATAAACACCACTAACGACATCAACACTGAAATAAGAAGAGAATATATCTCGCAAATAAAACATGTTATGTATTAAAAAAACATCTGGCATCTAGCTTCGGCTCAAGAAGCACGAAATGCAAAATTTACAAAAACACTTATCAGGCCGGTGCTGATTTATGCTTCAGAAACCTGGACAATGACAAAAAATAGCGAGAGACTTCTAGGTTGCTGTGAAAGACGGATTCTAAGAAGTATATTTAAAGGCGTACAAGAAAATGGAATATGGTGCAAGCGTTATAATTATGAACTATACCGTCTTCACAAAAAGCCGGACATTGTCAGTATAATCAAGATATATGTACATATCAAGATATCTATGGACACATAGAGAGATCGGAGGAAGGACAGCCTACGATACATATTTTCTACCGGAGACCAATGGGTAGTTGAAAAAGGGGAAGACCCCGAAGTAGATTCAAAGAACAGACAGAGGAGGACCTCAGAAAGCTGAACATAAGAAACTGGAAAGCCAGGGAACGCAATAGGGAAGAATGGAATCGACTTTTGGAGCAGGCCAAGATCCACCAAGGATTGTAGAGCCACGGCTGATGATGATGACGGCTAGTCCGAGTTTATTTTGTAGTAGCGAAACACGGAAACTGACAGGAACAAATGAAACAAGAATCCAAACAGCAGAGATGAAAATGTTACTGAGGGTCGCAGGTTGCACACGGTGAGACAGAACGAGGAATACAGAAGTAAGGGAACAGTTGCAAGCTGCCAGCTTAAGTGACTAATTTAAATAGTATAGGAATAAATGGGAACAACATTTACAAAGAATGAGCACTGAGAGGATGCCAAAGTTTATGCATAGATGTCGACCGCAAGCACAGAAATCCCTCGGAAGCAGTAGCGTATTTAGAATTTGGCCTTGGGGGGAGGTGGTCCAGTGAAGTCGGCTTCATGGAAAAGAAAAAAAACAAGTCAAATAGCTAATCAAGAATAGTATCTTTAAAGCGGTTGAAAAACGTGTAATAATATTCTGAATTTAATCCCATTGAAGTAAATGGTAGTAACACAATAAAAATACACGTTAATGAAACATTGTTTACAAGGTAGGCTACTTATTGACTGAATCGTTTTTCCTATACACTATTTCATATTTCAAACGTACACGCAAATGCTGTGTAATAAACGTGGTCGCTTGTTTAAAAAAGAGTTACAAAAAAAAAAACAATAAAATATCTTAAAAATTAAGAGATTAAAAATATTCGTCAACTTTTTTGATCCTCTGAGTGGAGGGCCCGGTTGCGTTCGTTCTCCCCCCCCCCCCCGTAAATACGCCCCTGCTCGGAAGGCCTAAAAAGAGGTGGAATGATCAGACCACAAGTGGCTATTAGTCTGATGTTTGGTTGGAAGAAAAAGAAGGAGGAGAAGAAGAAGAAGAAGAAGAAGAAGAAGAAGAAGAAGAAGAAGTAGTAGTAGTAGTAGTAGTAGTAGTAGTAGTAGTAGTAGAAGAAGAAGAAGAAGAAGAAGAAGAAGAAGAAGAAAATATGTATGTATAGTTTTATCTATAGGCCTATGGATTTAAATGTTGATCGTATCGTTAAAAATGTTTGTTGGTTTGACGTATGCAAAGTTTGTTACAGCCTTTGTAAATGTGACGAGGTGTTAGGAAATAATGTATCTCTTTTAATCAATAGCCTATTAATTAAGTTATGTTTTTTAACGCAGATTAGATTTACGCCGCAGTCATCGAGTCCAAGGCCAAAGCGGCACGGTCCATTTCTCTTTGGACAAGAAGTTACGCATTATATTTATTTGCACGCTGGCGTGTGTATCGATACCGTGTCGTCGTATCTCGAGATTCTCCTCGTCGTCGGTTGGAAATGCAACAGTTGTAGCCGACTCTACACACTGAACTTGTTATATGGTATAATTGCTAGTCGTCGCCGGGGGGGGGGGGGGCGAACGGATGGTGTCGGTCCCGGGACAGGCCCCCCTCTCTCTCACCACACACAAGCCGGGCCCGCTCGCTCGATAACTTTAGTCAATACTGACACTCCTCCTCCTCCTCCGCCTCCTTCTCCTCGCAAAGCAACCACTTTCACTTCCCACTTCTCTTCTCACACTGTCTCCCCTCCCCCTCCATCTCATCTCATTTGTTCCTTTTTTCTTCTTTCACCTTCTCATTCTTTCTTTATTGTCTCTTTCTTTTCCCGCTGTTCTTTTTTCCTTTATTAACATTTAAAAAGTGCAGTTCGATTGTACTTACTTTCTCGTCTCCCTTATTATTCATTTCTCTCGCTGTCGGTGGGGTTTCTCTCAAACACTACCGACTCAGCCCGCCTCTCTCACTACAATTTAAACTCTTCATGTATATCGGTATAATTTAACACATAATTTGTGCTACAGCGAAACTTTGTATAATCTATACACTAGTGCGCAGAACTCGTTCACTACTTTGAACGAAGTACATTTAGACCTACTATTACATAAATTTCTATATTAGGTATTTTTTTAATTATGAACAAAATTACAAAAACTTGATTACTCTATGTTTCTTTAGTTATAGACACCAATAATGGAGCACACAATCGTACAATAAATACTAAACAATTTGAAACATTTGGATTTGGCTTAAAATTTCTTTTGATTTGACACCTGCGGGATTTCCCTAATTAAACAAAAATTTAATCTCTTTTTGAGCCAAGGTGTCTACAAATTTTACAATTTTCAAAAATTTACACTACGTTCAGATGTGAGTTAATAGTCTCTTTAAGTTGACACCCCACACGAATTTTTGCGATTTTATTAAAATTTTCACCCACTTTTTCGGCCCTGACGTCCAAAAGTTTGAAAATTTTCGTATACGAACATTATATTCAGATTGTGGTTAAAATTCCCTTTAATGTATACTGTACATAGGTGTCAGATATTTTTTGAAAATTTTGACTCCTTCACATTTTTGCCTCTTGCTCTCTTGTATTTTGGAAATTAATTTAAAAAACAATACGGCTCTGTAGGGTAAAAGTGTGGACACACATACCAAGTTTTGCGAAAATCAGTTGATGGATTCAGAGATTCTCCAACGAGACAGAGAGACAGACAGACAATTACCAAACGGTCGATTAGAAACTGAAAATTCGCTTTGCTCTTTTAAATAAGTGGTTTAAAAGAAGTGTCAATATATTGTTCTGTTTGTTGAGAAACAATAACACGATCTCTATATCTCTCTTTCATCATTCGCGCGCACGCCCCCCACACATACATTAAAACACTAACATCTTGTCGTAACATAAAAAGATTGCGTGGGAAAGTGTCATAATACTTGTGGACATAGTCTTCAGTTATATGTTTGTTGACAATTGCTTTACGAGTTAGCACATTCTTAAGAAGTAAGCGTAGTACTATATAGTCACTCATCAACGCCCTTGGAGCGCATGAGCGATGCACGGCTCCACGAGGTTACAACTTACCTGAAACAACAGAAACCAGACGTTATAACAACAAAATGCACAAAGACCTTTCCTACTAATACAGTGGCGCAATTACTAGGGGGGAGGGGGACAGGAGGATCAATCCCTCCCTTAGAGGTAACAATTTCAGCAAAATTCCATAGTCAGTCAACATAAGCCAGCTACATCTAAGTCAGCTGAATTTCTTAAGACGAGGTTTATAAATAATTGTAAAAACTAAAGGAATTACGATATTTATAAA